>MEJB01000002.1:4131855-4178790 GCA_001752375.1 Rhazya stricta | reverse complement strand
ATCACCTACGATCCTGATTTTACTTCCTGATATCTGTCGTTACGGAGTACCCAAGTTGGGTTTTTTTTTTTTTTTTTTTTTTTTCCCTAACGTTTGCGCTTTAATGAAACAGTCTACTTTTGTCCTGTTATATTCTTTTCACGACTTTAACTGAACCTCGGATTCCTTGTTCTTTTTGGAGACGAGGACCGAAACTCTGCCTCCTCTTCCTTTTACCTTCTCGTTTTCGGCAACCTCTTAATCTATTTCCGTAAAGCTTGGTTTTGGTCTGCCCGTGTCTAACAAGACATACATGCGTGTATTTTACCGCATTTGAAGAATACTTTCTAAACCCAACCAGGAGTTATTATTTAGCTAAGCCCATATTTAACTTGCTTATTACAATAGCTTTGTAGGCTTAAATTCTTTTTATGTAAATTTTATTATCATATAATTATCTGCATTGCTTATATAATTTTTTAAAAATGAATATTTTTTTCATTATTTTTAGTATAATATACTAACTAAATAAATATAAGAAACACTAATAAAAAATAAGTAATAATATAAGGATCTTAGAAATTATACATTATGAAGAAAA
Organism: Rhazya stricta; assembly: GCA_001752375.1. Classification (NCBI taxonomy): domain Eukaryota; kingdom Viridiplantae; phylum Streptophyta; class Magnoliopsida; order Gentianales; family Apocynaceae; genus Rhazya; species Rhazya stricta. Next base: position 4,178,210 of record MEJB01000002.1, on the reverse strand, counting down.
AAAGCTTACAATAATATATCAATGAAAGCTTACTTTTTCACTTTCTTTAAAGTAGGAGACACCACCAAAATGAATATCTCTAAGGTTTACAAACCTCACCATTTCTTTAACTTTTACAATTTTCCTAGTAAATAACTCAGTTTTCGCTGTGAAATCGAGAGTAATTTTAAATCACAACTAAAACAACCCAAGTGGTTTTCTTTATTATTTTTTATTATAAAAGATTTTTTTTGTAAAGTATATTATTCTCGTCAACATAAAAGTAAAGTAAGGGGAACTTTGATACCACCTGAACTTGGATGCTTAAATGGTTCAATACTCAACTTAATAAGTTTTCTTTATACTATCAACTTCGGTATACTCTAAACTCAATACACTGAGAAATGTAGTAAGACAGCAGATGTTTTATTATTATCAGATTTTAATCTCTCTACGCTTTATTACCATAATTAGAATATTAACTATCTATGCATAATTCTAGAGACTTTATAAGATGTCATGTGAATCGTCACCGCACTGTAATGCATATTAGTAGTATGAAGCTAGTAACTAAAAATAACCAGTACACGAGTAGTAACTTTGCACAGCTAGGTAAAGTAATAACCTATGTAGTGTATGAAAAATTTAAATTACTTTTATAAATTAACTGAATATTTGATAGATTTATCTATATCTTTGAAATTAAATTATTTTAAAAAGTACAGATTGTACATTTTTGTCTACGTGCTGTAGATCTCAAATAAACATAATATCAAAATTTCACTTTTTTCACCAAAACAAAACTTTTTGCAAAATTTCACTTTTCCACTTTTTTGAAATTTAAAACTTTAAACTTCAACACTAACTTTCTACTTCCCCCCTTTCAAAAATAAAACCTTTTTTAATAAAACCTACACTTTTCATTTTTTTAAGTAAAACCTTTTGAGTAAACCTAATTTCTATTTTTTCAAAAGCAGAACTTTAAGCAAACATAACCCTTAAAAAATTTTCTACTATTTATCTTGTAAGAATTTGTTTACTTGAGGTATAACTAGTTTTTAGTTAATTATTGAACTTATAAGCTTATAACAATCCGATTATGGATTAATAAGTAAGCCAGTTTTAAGTTAATTAAACTAAGCTATGAGCCCATAAGACACGGGTTATAAACAAAAACTAGTTATAGAGCCTATAACATTCTCGTATAACCTATACGTAGTAACATTTTAATCAGCCATAACGAAACTTATGTACCGATTAGAGAGAGGGTTATCTTCACTTTTCTTTATCCGTTTCTTTTGTAACCATAAACCTCAAAGATCAAGAAGAGATTTTTAATCTAAAAGTTTCAGAAGATGATAACTTTGTTTCGATCTCGTTTTTCCTTCTTTTATACATATAGCGTATTTATCTGCCTGATTAGTCCACATTGCTTTCTTAACCTCTGCTGAAATGCAATTCAGGGTCTTAATTACAGAAGGAATCCATTTAAGAAGAACTTAAATGTCTGCGGCGACGGAATTTCTTTTGACAAGATATCAAGATATCTTGATTTTTCGATCAATTCTGCTTCCGGCGACAGTGCTTCATCACTTGGTTTTGACGTGCAATTTCCGTATGACTATTCTGAACTTCTTCAACAAGTATGTTCTTCAAGTCATTGTTAGATTTTTCTTCTTTTSCTTGGGCAAATGGTTCTTTGGCTTTTAGGTTCGGAAACATGAGGGGAATCAGAGCTGCGATTCTTAGTCTTGTTTGAGTAAGCTTTTGGTTTCATCTTAATTATCCCTAGAGGTCATATCTTTTGCTTGTTTTCATAAACTGAGAACTGAGGGCTAGCTTTACCTCATTCTTTCCCGTTATTTGTCATCTTCCTGATCCAAGAGTCGAAAAGATTAACTCCGGAGTAGCWTGATTGATGAAGTGTTGTTGATTATAARAATGTACASGGGATTAAACCAATAGCTTAAAGTTCAATCAGATAGAATTGTTTTCCTGAGCAAGAATATTTTACAAAGAAATTGGAGAGTCTGCAGAGTTTAGATCTAAGAAATGTATCTTTCCCGTTAAAAGGTTTAGCAAACCTTATCGCCATAATCTAGGAGTATAAAAATTAGAAGTACTCCATTATCCTTGCTGGAGTTTTAACTTTATTTTTTTTTTTTTTTTTTTGGGGAAAATATTGACTCATATATGGACCTCGTGAGCTTCTCACCTAATGCAGATTGGTTTTGGTTTAGAACCTTATAAGGTCCATAACCGTTTTGTCTCTGATTGTGACTATCCAATGATAGGTTCGTCAGGATGAGAGCGATATATCATGAAACAAGAATTTTTGGAAGTGGTAACTTCAGAAACAGATCTTAAACCAAGCTTTTCGGTGCAGTTGTTGCTGAACTTGATTTTACTTTGTGTAGCTGTAATTTACCAGTTACCTATTTGTTAATGCTCTGCACTTTGACTTGAACTAATCCCTGTAAAGTATTCTTCCTTTWCTTTTTCAATCAATTTTATCATTGACCAAAGAAAGGAAACCTGAGGTGGAAAAGATTATACRAAAAGGAGAAATAGTGAAAGCTAAATATGAGCTTATATKAATGTCGTCATATTTTCCATAGTTGGTAACCAAGAATAGTGAGTCCRCTTAGCTTTCTGTTGCAAACTATTGGTATGATGTGCCAGCAAAATGCCATTGTTATATTAACTCTTACTCTTCTATGCTGGAAAATTCTCGTATCTTTATCTATTAAGCTATTAACTCATTATTTTGTAGCAACCATCTCAATTTTGGTGCCTACGAGGTTGGTGCAAGTAAATCTAGATAGATTGTATTTGACTCTTCGTGAGCCAAGTGCCTACACATCATTTCTTTCCACCAGAGGATATAGGACTTTCGAGTTAGGAGGACAGTGATTTTTGGAGTATACATGGCACCAGCTACAATAATAATGATTTGCTTTGATGTGTGTACGAGCTGGTGAAGGAAATGAGGATTGAGCGGATGTGTAAGGCCCATTTATCATAAGGATATCAGAGTCAAGTCTTCCTGGGGTAACGAGTGAACTCCTGCCTTCTCCCTGCCTTCAGCATCTTTATTTCAAAAGGAAGAAAAACATKAAGAAAAGAAGATGATATAATTTCTAATTCAACACAGTCTCTCGCTTTAGAATTTACTACATGTTCGAAGTAGCATTAGATTTGTTCTGCTAATCTGTATGAGAAAATTGAAATTCTTTTCCRATTTTGACATTATCAGTTGGATGTATAAATAAACACTTCCTTATGCATAGAATGTAATAGGTGGCGTACAAGTTTCTATGCTAAACTGCTCCATTTCTAGTCCTGTTAATTCTATTTCTTATCAGTGTGTATTCAAAAGAGCATAGTAGTGAATTCAAAGTCTGACACATCTTGCTCATCCTCCTTCATCTTCGCTGCAGTTTACCTTATATATGTATAGGGTGATTTTGCTTCCTCCTTCATGTAAAGCTGTCTTCTTGAAACCTTTTCAATTYATGGACCACTGTTCTTAAGTTGTATCTTYGGGCTTTGTAATTATAGGCTAAGAAAGCAACTGAAATGGCTCTGAAGGACAACAGACAGCTCATGGTCAGTCTTTCCTGTTTCTATTTCGTGAAAAGGACATTAGCAAGAATAATAATATTAATGGAATTCTCAAAGGTTTGTGAGCAACAAGTTTCTGCCGCAGGAAATTGAATTTCCAACTGCTGGACTGGAATCTGTGCCAGGTTATCTCATATTCTGCTGTTTAGCTACCTTCCATCTGTTTAAAAACTTTTTACCAATTTCAGTACATTTCTACATACTATGCTTRACATACTTCCCAAGTGGTCATATTTACTTGCTGACATCATTCTTCTATCAGGTGATGGTGAAGGGGGTATAGAAATGAGTGGAAGTATGCAACTAATTCGTGAGTTTTGTGACATCTTCGTAACCCCCGAGAAAGCCACACGGACCAGAATAGTATGTACCCAAACGTTTACAAGATTTTCTGTTCTGAGCCCTGAACTTGTTTATGTTATGAGCCTTTAATACCCCAAATTTTACTGTTCTGAGCCCTGTCTGCGTATTCATAAATKCGCAAGGAAATTCCAGTGTGAAGCATTTATTCTTGTTGGCATGACGAGGCTGTATGTATTTGTTTCTGTTGCATTTCTGCATAGATSTATCTAATTTCAGAAGTAATTTTAGTAACAAGCTGCTCTAGTAAGAGKGAAATTTGGAGAATAATTTGAATTAGACAGTTTAGGTATCAAATGGTGCACGCTTAATGATCCAGGTTGAATATAGGTCTGATTTAATTGCAATAGGCAGCAGAATAGTGCAGAAATTTAGGATTTACAAGCCTGCTYGCATGGCTAAATGATGGAGGAAACATGGAGGAAGAAACTGCTGCATTATTTGAAAGACATATATCCCTGTGTGYTTTTTATTCTCTATTGACTGCTCATTTGATGTATGGTTCTATTTGTGGTTAGTCAATTTGCAATCAGTATGAGGAAGTGTTATAATATTTAGTGACATGCTTATTCAGAGATGGCTGTAAACAAAGCATCACTTATATGTAAAGGTACTAAATTCAAAGTGTAGTAATTGATGGATAAGTTAAGATGATTAATTGCTGGTCCAATTAGTGCAGAGATCCAGTTACATTTGTGTTGCATCAATATTCCCTCTCGTTGTATGTCTTGGGGGGGGTAATATTTATTTTTGAAAAGTTCCATGGATCAGTTTGTGTAGTTTCATTCACAATTCAATTGATTCTGGAGATTGGATTAGCCTAGTTCTCAATTTGAGAATGATTGCTTTGTCAACAAACAGTTTATCATATTCATAACCTGAACATTTGATCAGTTTAATGATTAGCACAGAGTAAGTCTAGCCAGCTGATTCTCTCCAAGTCATTTGTCTTATTTCACTTAAAAGCCCCACTTGGTATTAGGTGCTCCTTTTTGGTTGACCCTGTTTTTCACTGGACTTGAGTTTAAATTCTTGGACTTGATCATCTTACATTGGTCAAACTTGTATCAACAGTTCTTGCCAGAGGCTAATGAAGTTCAATTTGCAAGAAATTCGGTTTTTGGAGGTGCTTCATTCAAGTTGGATTATCTGACAAAACCTTCATTCTTTGAGGATTTTGGTTTTGTTACAAAAGTTAAAATGGCAGACCGTGTCAAGTCAGAAGATGAGCTGTTTCTGGTTGGTTATCCATATTTCAATGTCAATGGTAATATTATATTCTTCTTTTCTTTTCTTTGTTTTTTTTAAGGCTCTTGGACTTGAAGTTTGTTCACTGTCTGCTTCTTCTACTTATATTGCATCTTCCAATGCAGAAATGCTTGTGGTTGAAGAGCTTTACAAAGAGGCTGTGGTCAATACTCCTAGAAAGATGATTATATTTAATGGAGAACTTGACAGGATAAGATCAGGCTGTATCCTTTTTCTRGAGGTTCAATCATTTACTTTTCTTAAAGGYCCCTTCAGATATATGTTGTTGCTCTTACTGACACCTCCCAACTTCTTTAATACACTGGAAATGAGTTTTGCTTCCAGCATACACAAATTGAAGATAATTAGGTAAAATATTTTCAAAGCTATTATGACTGTAATGRTGAATGAAGTTGCTCTTTGATTTGCTTAAAATGACTTCAGAATCAGAAAATCAGTTGATAAGATTATATATGTATTCTGTTTGAAATCCTAATAAAAGCACATGACTCTCATGCCTACAACGTTTTCCTTGAAGAGAACAAGATTATCCATCATTTTTCTACCCAAAGCTTGCAGCTCTTACATGGACTTTCTTGCCTAAGATGGAGACAGTATATTACATTCACAATTTTAAAGGACGAAATRGAGGAGTCCTCTTCAGGTTTGCTACACCTTGAAGACTCTTCATTCTGAGGATTTAGCTAGTTAGATGCAATTTTGTTCCTGAAGTACAATATTGTAGAAAAAGGAACATTCTCGAAGTGCTTACAAAATAAGTATTGCTATTTTTTGATATTTAATTCATATGCAGTTTCTGATTTCTTCTCTCTCCCTTATTTTTTTTCTTTTAATGTTTACTGAAATAGATGCTATCCTGGTCCGTGGAAAGTGCTTAGAAAAGTAAGAAATAGATACATTTGCTTGCATCAGCAAGAATCAATGCCGTCCCTGAAGGAAGTAGCTTTGGAGATCCTTCCATCTGCTTGAGACTTCTTCAGCTAAAGGTGTTTGGTAAGATTTTTGCAACTTCTTCAGTTAATCTGGTTCATGCCGAGACCATTCTTTCGCTAGTTGTTAAAATCCAATTGCTAAAACTCAACCTTCATAGACATTTTCTTTTCCTTTTCCTTTTCCTTTCCTTGAGAGTTGAGAGAGTCCAGCCATGTTTTGATGGTGTATAATCAGACATTCTTTTGCATCTTTACCTTTAAAAGACGGAAAAATGAAAAGCAAATACTCCTTCACGAGTMAGCTTTTCATTACTAGCCTATGTTTATCGCTTCCTTCTGGACTCGAAAATGAAACAGTAGCAGCACTAGTTGACTGGTTTCTGGAAAATTTCCAKAYTCCAAAATGTAGAGAGGTCATGGAGATATTCAGAGCTCATATTTAGAAAGCAAGAAGGTACTTCTTGTGCAGTTCTTCATTTTCTTTTCTGTTATCTTCATCTTCAGATAAAAATAACATGAGGTGATTTTCGAGCTGGTTAAGTGGATATAATGCTGCAATGCTTGAGTAAAGATTCATTTGATAATTCATTAAGAATGTTTTCTTTCCTTCTATAATCTACTAGTGTGATAGGCCTTCTATTTTCTTCTTTGCAGCTTCAGAAAAGGATGTCGACAAGAGACTGACCATGCATGGGGTATCAAAGCCAGTATAAATCCTCACATGTTTGAATCATTCCTTTTCTCTTTCCTATTGAAATATTTTATATTAGATATAAAAATGAAAAGGAATATAAAATGTGGTTTAGATKCTCAATAGTGTACTACCACTGTTCCAAAATATTTATTTCCTTATAAGTGTGAACGTGGATTAATACAATATCTAGTCGAGATAGAAAAAGATAACTCATCTAATATTGGTATTTAATGTTATTTTTATACTGTTATCATGGTTTATGTGAAAAAAATAATATTTTAAATTTTTTTAGTGCAGCAAATAATTTGGAACAAAAGAATTTCTGGAAATGAAACAATTGTTTTGTAATATTTGCGAGTGTTGTTGCCATATTAAAAGACAAAGGAAATTAGAAAAATTTAATTGGTAGAAAGGCTAAAATAATTTTATTTTTAATAATATTAATTGAAAAAGTTTAATTAGATCAATATCGATTCAAATTTTCACTTTCTCTTCATGAGGCATTCTCGTTGCATCGAAGTGGAGATTGAATTCTCAATCACTTTTAAGGAAATAAAGTATCGAATTATTCGTAATAATCAAGTTTAGTTAAATAATATATATTTTAAAATAAATGTAAACGGTGGAAAATTGTAACACATTTAACATGGAGGGAGATAAGAATAATGCTAAGTAGAGGTGGCAGCTTGTAGTCCACAATGCCCAGCTACCTCCAGTAAGAGTATACTAGTATATATTACCAAGTTCACTTTACAATATGGTGACAGAAAAGACCAGACTAGAATGGAAATCGCAGGGGAGGCTCTCGTGGTCCCATTCTTTGGACAAGGCCACTTCTTGCCATCAATGGAGCTTTGCAGACTACTCTGCTCCATGCAGTACAAGACCACTCTCATCATATCTGCTCAGCAAGTCCCTGCTATTCCCACTTCTTTGCTTCACCATGATCTTTTAAGTGTCCCTGAATTCACCGCCTCACCGCCGGATTTTGGGAACAGATCGAAAACTGTAAATGGAGGACCTCCCCAACTATTCCTTTATTTTCAAGAACTGGGACGCTGCATAGAGTCCTTTCTAGCATCTATGCCCGCTTCTCCGGATCGGAGACGACCCGTTTTTGCCGTCGTGGACAACTTGATGTGCTGGAGCATGGACATTTTCAAGAAATTCAACGTTCCCGTGGTTACGTTTTTTGCCTTTGCTGCTGTTGACGTTGCCCTGGAGTATGCAGCCTGGGAGGCTGATGTAGAGAATTTGAAGCCAGGTGAGACTCGACTTATTCCAGGATTACCTGAAGAGATGTCTTTTAATTATTCGGATTTGACTATGAGACGACGCAGCGGCCATGATGCTGTCAAAAGTATGAAAGAGACTGARCTCGAGCTGTTGGCTAGACCAGCGCCGGTTCATTCAATTCGTAAGAGAAAGAGTTTCCCAACCAAACCGGGMGATGAGCCACCATGGGTTGAGGATACAAAGGGAGCTGTTGCATTTCTTGTCAACACATGCGATGGACTTGAGCGTCCTTTTATCGAATACATTTCCAGTCAACTGGGAATTCCAGTCTGGGGTATCGGCCCTCTAATGCCGGAGATATACTGGAATATTTGTAATACAAACATCACTTTCAGTGAAAGTAAAATAAGACCCAACAGAAAATCCAATTACTCAGAAGAGCAAGTGATCCAATGGCTAGACTCCAAGCCTCATCGGTCCGTCATCTACGTATCATTTGGTAGTCAAACACCACCTGAGTTGGATGAGCTTGTGGAAATAGCCAAGGCATTGGAAGAATTGGACCGACCCTTTATATGGGGACTTCAGACGGGAGGGGATGTGGTTAGAGAATACTACCCTCATGGCTTGGATAGCAGAGTTGGTGATAGGGGTTTAATAATACTGGGATGGTCGCCCCAGTTGCTAATCCTAAGTCACCCTTCAGTTGGAGGATGCTTGACACACAGTGGTTGGAACTCGGCTATGGAAGCAATTGGACTTGGAATACCAACTTTGGCATGGCCTATCAGGGGTGATCAATTTTACAATGCAAAGTCAATTGAAAGCCATCTTAAGGTTGGTTACATAATATCAACCAGAAGTGATAACTCTGCAATAATAACCAAGGACGTGATAATTCAAGGTATTGAGAAGTTGATGACTGATGAAGAAGTGCATAAACGAGTGCAAGAGTTGCGCGACAAAGTGTTTAAACATGGTTTCCCTGCGACTTCTGTTGCAGCTTTGGATGCTTTTAAAGATTTCATCAGCAGTTTTGCTGCTTAGATTAGAAAGTCTGTCAAAAGTTGATGTTTTGTTGAAGGGGAGGTAAACTATAAAGCCTTGTCGGTTTTTGAACGTTTGATCATTGATGTGTGGCTGTTGAGATAATATTATGATTGTTGAAAATTAGCTACTTATTCATGAAAACATTTTGGGATGGTTATGCCAAAATAATATGTACTGAAAAAGTGAGGAGTATTTCCCAGTTTTGTCCTATCCATTTAAGAGCAGGCCCCTGTTGTCGAGCGCTGATCATCATTTAAGATGCATGGTCAAGAATGAATGAGAACATACTGAATGCTATGAAGCCGCTGTGTGCATTGATGGCATTACACAAGCATACCCTGCAAGCCACTTCGTTCCTTGCCGGCGCGTCTGCCTGAATAATTCGTCGTATACTTCCTCCAACATCCTAACCAGCCTCTTCCCCGATTGTCAGACTGGATACAGTATGTCTCTCAACCGAGTCCAATACCTCTTCTCCCATGAACACGAATTATGCACCATCGAGCAAAAAACTTAAGGATGTAGGCGGAGAATGGATTTTAATTGGCTGCGACCAATTCTAGATAACATCTACGTATGTCATCCGCCACGAAGAATGCAGAACGACCTGTTCTTTAGACGACAATCACAATGAGATCAACCATTACCACCCCAGTGGGTCCCCTCTTCTACCTCTTTGGCACCTACTATCAACAGTAGCACAGAGAATTTTATTAGGTAGTTTAACTTTTGGGTAGGAAGGAAATAAAGACAAATTAATTGTAGATTGCGTAGATTGCAGTAAACAAATGCCACTAAAATGACCAAGAAACCTTTTTTAACAAATCAGAAGTTGCTAATCTAATGGTTCTCGATTATGAAATCAAGAAATGATTCCAAAGCAGCTACTGAACTTGCAGGAAAACCATTCTTGAATTTGCATCTCAACGCCTTTGCTTGCTTTCGAACCTCATTATTATCCATGAACATATCAATTGCATGCTTTATGTTCTTCTTCTCCATCCCTCCTAAATCATCAGCATTCAACAACATTTGCCCAGTTCTCAAAGCGCTAATCATTAATTTGGCACTGTAAAATTGGACAGAAGCAATTGGCCCTGCCAAAATTGGAACACCCCGACCTAATGCTTCCGGTATAGAGTTCCAACCGCAGGGTGACAAAAACCCACCAAGTGAGGGTGGCTTAGTATGAGTACTTGGCGTGCCCATTCCTTGATTATCAACCCCCTATTACCAACCTTCTCATCTAATATATGGGGATAATATTCTTCTTCTTTTGAAGGTGAGCCGGCTGGGTCTTTACCCAAAAACCCTGGTGGAGAACCACCTCTTCCTGAGCCATATTGGATCACCCATATAAATGGTCGGTTTAATTCTCCTAGTGCATTTGGTAACTCGTCATATTCTCGGACAGTTGGCTCATTCTCACTACCAAATGAGACGTAAATGGCTGATTCAGGTGGCTTTGAGTCTAGCCATTGGATCACTTCATTTTCTGCAAAATTTGATTTCTTGGTTTCAGCATCATGAACAGGTAAATCGAATGACTTGCAATACTTGTCCGGCAATAATGGTTCAATTCCGTAAACATGTTTGTTAAGTTTGTTAGCCATATAGATAATACACGAACCTTCTAGGTAATCATAACTGTTGAAGAACAAAGCAATTGAACCCTCTATCACGTTGAATTCTATATATCTTATGGGAAATCTCTCTAAAAAATTTAAATATTGTGACTTAAACGCTACCCTCTCAATTCTCTTGGCTTTCCCTTATCAAGTCCTACTTCGTGTTCGTTAAATCAAGATACTTCTATCTAGTAAATCTTATTTTACCAAGTTTAATCTATTTAGGAAGTCATAATAATGTCTAATCAGCATATTTATCCGGAGCTGCAAGCTTAAAAGATACTCTTAATATGGTATTGAACACTATAAAAARAGATCTAATAGACTTTAAATTTAACTTATAATCAAAATTTTTCATAATAAAAAGTTCTAAATTAGTCGACTAAAAATTCTTTTAAGTAAGAATAAAATGTTTTAAAAAATATTCTCACAAATTTCTAATTTAGACTAAAAAAACATACACTAAAATTGATTTTATATCCAGCAGATCCAATCAACAATTACTATTCTTCATAAGGAGCCCATACACATGGCACGAAAGCTAGATGTCAATTCTTCCTCATTCTATGCCCAAGAAAGTGAGAAATATTGGTTTATCCCCCGGTCGAAGAGGAAAGGACCTCTCACTTTCTGGCTCTCCATCCGGTCCATTCGGTCCAGGTGGACTGCCCCGTCTGCCACGGAGTTGGAGTTTGACATGCATATAACTCGGCGCCATGTTCTCCGGCAGGCCATGTAAGTATCGTGACTCTCCTGGTTTGATGTCGCCAATATGAGCTTCTCAAGCTGCATGATCCACAGCAGATGAACACGCATTTCAGGTAAGGAAAGAAACAATAGGCATCAAACTTGGCAAAAATCTCTTTGCTCCAAGCCATTATCCAGTCGATCAGACAACAAGCTGGTCGGCTTTCATACTTGGGATTCTTGAATCTCTCAGACAAGAACGACTCAATTCCATTTCCGAGTTTCTGATTAACTTGTTGCGATTGGTTTGTAATCCCGAGGTCGAATTCTTCTAGTGTGATCGGGATTTCAACCACCTGGCCTAAGGAGTGGTGGCAGAAGGAGGAGGGAATGGAGAAGGAGAGGATGGCATTGCAGTTGTGAGCGGAGAAGCGTTTGCATAGCTCCATGCATGGGAAGAGACGGCCACGGCCGTAAAAGGGCAGTGACAAGATTTGAGCTTTGGCTTCCATGATTTCTGTGTCTAGTTAGGCTTCTGTGACGTTTTAATTGATCTTTTAAAGGGATTTGGAGAAGCAGCAAAAGGTTTCAGACAGCAAAATAACGTGTCTACTATGCAGCCACAAATWTTTGCAGCAAATAGAGATTGGGACGTAAGTTTGGAACTGATGAGGTCAACAAGAGCTCTTTAAGTCTTAGCAGTTACGTCTCATATACAGGCACTTTTTTGCGTCAAGATTATCTGCTCGAAGCTTGTCCCTTTCTTGCAGCCTGGCATAGTGTTTGTGCCTTTTTTTACTGGGTATTTAATCAGCTTGCCACTGTTTGACTCGAATGACTTGAGATTTCAATCCCACATAATCTAGATTTTTGGATGATGAAGGCTTTTGGTACAAATGATAGTGCTTAAACTTGACCAATTCTCAAATAAATTAAAGACGCAAGAAGGTAGACTTTGGAAAAGCTAGGGTCTTCATCGTCTTCTATGAAGAGGATTGTCTTTCAGTGCCTTTTGATGGTTCGGAAGAAGAATCTGTGTAGTTGAACCAGGTGTGATCTTCTTCCCCTTTGTTGGTAATATGAATGATTTTCTCCCCCCAGGTAGACAAGATAGAGAATCTGAGTTTATATATATGTTCGTCCAACCTAAAGCCCAGAATCTGAATCTCTGTACCAGGAATCGAACAAATGACACAAGCCTAGATTTTCAATAGGTTCAGGCCTCTTCAAGATTGATTCTTTGGGACAGGTATTACAAGGGATTTTCAAGAATTTGATGACGCCATCTAAAGTTCTGATACTCCTCTTCGCCTCTCCTTAAAGATAAATGGGAGAGGATTTGAAGACTGGAGCAGAACCTAAGGGAAGAAATTCGTAGGTTGGTTAAGAGATAACTACAGGAGGAGAGCTAGAGCGAGGAGATGAAGACATGAGATTCTCTAATGTCTACCTGAATTTGCAGTCTCAATTCGTGGAAAAAGATAAATGCTAATTCTTAACATCTTCCTCATGTTTAACCGCAACATGGAGTAGCCTTCTATCAAAAGCCTTCATCCTCTAAAAATCTAGATTACATGATGCTGAAATTCCAAAATTTGGATCAAACTGATTTTTTTTTAAAAAAAAACCCTCTTTTTTTGGATCAAGTCAATGCCGTTTGACCTTCTTTTTTTTTTTTTTTTTTCATTTTGTTGTAATGTTCTCTTAGACTATGTTTGGATTAGAAATTAGATTACATTTATATTTAACGAGACATTTTTGTTACATCCAAATCAGTATTTGAATTACATTTTATATTCAAACAATTCTTTCTCAATCTCCACTGAAATTCAAAACTGATTAAGAAATTTTCAGTATTTACTTTCAAATCATAACATCCCAACACTCAAAATCAAATTTTCTCTTTATTTTAATTCATATTTTCTATTTTCTCTTTATTTTAATTCATATTTTCTAACTTCTAATTCAAACGTATTGACTAATACTATTTTTTGCTCAATCAACAAATTCAAATTTTATTATTTTTTATTTTTTAATCTTCTTTAATTATACAATTACTTTTCTCTCCAAACCTTAGTCCCAACACAGCCACAGACGCTTGTCGCTGATGAAGCATCTTCCTTTCTTTTGGATTTCAAAATTGACAGAAAAATGAACAGAGGTCAGATGGTGGATAAAGCTCCCATGATGACTTTGGCTTTGGCTTTGTCTCTCAAATAATCGGGAGGATATGTGTATATTGGGCAGGGAGAAGCCGGGAACTTCCCTTTGGCTATCGGGTTTTATTGTCCAACCAAAATCTCCTATGGGTTACTAATAGGACAAGTTTCCAACCGAGGTACTTTGACTGAAAACGATTTTCTTCTCACTTAAGTAGTTTSCAAAACAATACAAAATTTTCAGTCTCATGTCCAATCAAACCGAGAAGAAAGTTGAAGGAACTACTACTATTTCTCTTTAAAGTAGAACTGGCAGTTCAAGCAAGATTCTATTTCTGTTTCCCTCTTTAATTGCATTATTGGTCTCCCTTTCACACTTCCGGCGTATCAAAATCGATGTCCTTTTTTCTCCATTTCCATTTGACGTAACGGATGATTCCATCTCTTTGTTTGGTTTCTGCTTTGCTTCGCCTCCCAAGACTCGTATATATGACACATACACTCACAGATTTCTATGCGAATCATTAAATATGGAAGCAAAAGGTGAAATTTTGGTGTTACCATTTTTCGGTCAAGGCCATCTCTTCCCATCCATGGAGTTATGCAGACGTTTGTCATCTTTGAACTACAAAGCCATCCTCATTATCCCGTCTAACCTTTCTTCCTCTATGTCCTCCTCCCTCCATAACCACCCATTAGTCGAACTGATTGATATCCCCAGTTCACCTCCTACAGACTCCCAGCAGTGGTTACCTCCTCTACCAGAGATGGTGGATGGAAGTGGGACCAAACCCAGACCTGGGCCAGGGCCAAACTCGTTTCACCAGCACCTTCAACAACTAGGAAGTAGAATTGAGGCTTTTCTATCCGATAGATGTATGAACCCGGATCAGACCGGACCTGCTTGTGCGGTGATTGACGTTATGATGAGTTGGAGCAAAGAGATTTTTGGGAAGTTTGATATACCGGCAGTTTCTTTCTTTACTTCTGGTGCTTGTTCTGCGGCCATGGAGTATGCATCTTGGGAAGCTAAGGTTGGAGAAATGAGACCAGGAGAGATCCGAAACTTTGATGGGTTACCTGAGGATATGGCATTGAGTTATTCGGATGTTAGAAGGCAGGAACGTCGCAGGCCACCTAACCATAGAGGCAGTCAACCCATACCGGGTGGGAGAAATTCTGGTGGACCACCTTCACTGGGTAGTAGACCGAGATGGTTGGATGAGATCGAAGGTTCAGTCGCCCTGTTCTTCAACACGTGTGACGATTTAGAGCCTCCATTTATCAGCTATATAGCTAAGAAAATCTCCAAACCAGTCTACGAAGTAGGGCCACTCTTGCCAGAGCACTATTGGAAATCATTTGACTCGATTCTTCACGATGGTGAAGTTCGGTCGAACCGGAAAACAAATTACACAGAAGATGAAATAGTCCAGTGGTTGGATTCCAAACCAGCTCAGTCAGTTATTTATGTTTCATTCGGCAGTGAAGTTGGACCATCTTTAGAGGAACATGCTGAAATAGCAGATGCATTAGGAGAGTTAAACCGGCCATTTATATGGGTGATCCAACCTGGTTTGGGAAGACATGGTCCTCCACTGAGTTTTCTTGGAGGAGAACCCGAGTCACCATCTAACGAGGAAAGTTACTACCCTCATGCATTAGATGAGAAAGTTGGTRACCGGGGCTTGATAATAAAAGGATGGGCACCTCAACTACTAATACTRAGCCACCCTTCACTAGGTGGGTTTTTGTCACACTGCGGATGGAACTCAGCGGTGGAAGCAATAGGGCGTGGAGTCCCAATTTTGGCATGGCCAATTAGGGGCGACCAATTCCATAATGCCAAATTGGTAGTTAACTACTTAAAAGTGGGACAAATGCTCCTGACTGGTGAAGATCCGTCAGAGTCAGTTAAAAAGGATAATATAAAGAGAGGAATTGATTCCTTGCTTCTTGAAGAGGAGGTTCACAAGCARGCAGTAATATTGAGAGGCAAATTCAAGGGTGGTTTTCCAACAAGTTCAATTACTTCTCTGAAATCATTCATTGACGATATTATTCAGAAAAATTAAACTGAACTACATAGAATTTGTATCATCAGTGATAAAGGAATTACAAGAGAATATTTTACTTTAATCCTAAATTTCCTCGTAATGAGTTGCCGTATGCGCTGCTAGATTGACAACTTATGCTTCATAGACATCAGTAAATTCTTCAGCACATAAAAGTTACCCTTCTGTCTGACTGGAGTATCTTAAAAACTGACGCGATTATTACTCAGGCTTTTATCTAATAACTTTTGAGATGTCCGCAATCTTCACTGTTATGCAATCAAATGCACTATTAATCTGGCATTATCTACACCAAGCTGCACTTTTAGACCCCGGCTCACATAATTGCAAACCCTACATGTAGAAGAACCGTGAAAATATAAGGAAGAATCTGAAAGACGACCTAAATTAGAATTCACTAACCAGTCTGACAAATGTCAAGACTCATCTAAACATTACATGCAAAGGAGACAGGGAATAAGAAAAATAACTAATTTTAATTATAGGGGCAAGCAGAAAAGGGTATTTGATTACATTGGAAACTTTGATAGGAAAATGGATATTGATTACAAGGGTAAAACTGTAGAATTCTGTGAGAAAGAATTTTGATGAATAAGATTAATTACCAATAGAAGACATATCTGAACAATAACTGTATAGGACTGAGAAATCTCAAGACTTGTTCGAGTCTGATGGATCTGGATCCAGCTTTGGTACAACTGCAGACGATAATTCTATATGAGATACACGGACAGCGCCGAGAAGCCTCTCCGGCAATTCGTCCGGCGTATTTGCCTGAGTAACAAGCATGACAATTAAGCTACTTTACTGGCTAAAATAATTATATGAAACATTTAACTAGAATTGCACCATAGAATATTACATATAGGAACTGAAGCCAGAAATGCAGGTGAAGGGTACTTTTTGGGACTGAACGCCAAAATCCAAATAAATAATAGCACTAGAGCTGTGTAGGTTCTTGCTACTGGGTGATTCTGAAATGAATGATTTTATAGCTGATGTCTCCAAGAGTCCTTTTGTCATGGATCCACAAGATTGTTTCGCCTCTCATATATAAATAATATATATAATAATCACCTATTGCTTGTCTAACCATACGGACTGTAAATTATTATTTTTCTGATTTGTTACCTTATTCTTGTAATGCGTTTCATTTACTATTACCAAAAACAGATCAAAAGTGAACCAGTTCACCGAAATTACTTTGACTAAATTTTAACTGAAAGGTTTATTATGTGAATCAATATAAATTCACCACTTCCAGATTTTTCTTTCAAATAATAAAGCAGATTTCTGAGACTGCCATTCTTTTTATTCTCATTTATGGGAGATGGATACTAAAAGTCAGATGAATCCCCACTATTATGGTACTCCTAGTATCTGTCCTGGAATTCCATCTTCCAACTACCATGTTAAGCGGGAAAGTAACTACCAAAAATACTTTCAGAGAGAATCAACTCTATAAACCATAAGATTAACAAGAAATATGAAGGTTCCATTAAATTGGATGCAGATACCTGTACAAGAAAAGCCATATCAACTACGAGTGTTGTGATTACACCTATGACAAGCCCCAGAACTCCATTTGCTACAGTAGATGAACCAATATCAACATCAATCTGCAAAGATTAACATATGATAGTCAATCTTGTTGGCTTGAGCAATATGAGTTGCCAAATCAAATGGTGTGCAACTGTGAAGTTGTCTCTTTATACACATTCAGAAAAAGGTAAAGTATCTTTACTTCCAAATATTTAGGGCCGCGGATATAGTTGCAATCAACTGCTTTCCCCAATAAACAAGGAGTGCTGCCAACACTTTGACGCACAATCCATGAGCCCTACATGATTGTCAATTACAATTCATGAAGAATCCCATTACCATTAATCCAGAAAATGGTTCCCGTCCTTCAAGAGAAAGGTTAAACAATACCAAAAAAAACAATAAAACATAAACATGTACTTCCATGCTAAATTGCCCTCGCCTGAAAAGCGCATATCAAGAATTCATGTCTCTAAATGAAGAAAAGAAAAGGGCAACAGGAGCTGTGGATTCTTGGAAGTAACTAAAGATGGAAAGCTTCAATAAATCACAAGCGCGAGCTTAATGAAGCTGAGTCACTTCCCTCAACAAACAGAGCCAGGATGAGGCAAGTGCCATGGTAAAGATATAAATCTCACCATATAGTTTATGAAACTAGAGAACGTGAATTGAACAAATGGGCACAATTATTAGGAGCTTATATTGAAAGTAAACTTAAACGCGCAAGTTACATATAGTATAATAAAAAGGACATGATAAAACATCGTCCGCATGATAAAACATAGTCCCATGAAAAATTCTAGGAAAAGTTTATAGATTATCATCCTTAGACTGCTTACACTAATTTAAATCCGCACATGGGAGAGAGATGGTGGCACTGGAGTAGATTAGAACCCCATAAATTTCAATTCATAATTACTATCATTCTTTTATGTTCAGACCCGACAAATTGAATTTCAGCAAGTTTCTTTCAGATTGAAACAACAAAATTCATTGCTTTTCCACAAGCAACTTCTTGTAGGGGAGAAAGACATTTCCTTCAATAAAGTCAATTGAAGTTTTATAAGGAGCAAGAAAAGAGAAGAGTGAAACAGCTTTTTGACATGTGGAATTAAAGATGTCTACATAAACACTAATCATTTCACATGAACATTGCTTAATCATATACCAACATAGACTAAAAGGAGCAGAAATCTCTCATGCAAATCTAACATATACCACCAGATAATAATTTTCATCCAGTATTATAGTTTTTCTTAGCCAACAACAGTATCATATTTTAATTAAGTTTCAAGGCTATATTGGATGTAGCTGAGCTCCTTAATAAAATTTCCCATCCAAATGTAGCTCTTTTGGTTTTAAAAAAAAAAAAAATCCTTTTTCCAGCTGGATAAATATTAAAAACTGCAGCCAGAGAATAGTTTCCCTCTCAATCTCAAGTATTAATCTAAAGATAAAAAAGAAGAAATTGTCTAGTATAGGATTTCTTCCTGTAAGGATGCCAATCAAAATATTTCTATATCCCTCTTCAAATACATGCATTCCCAACAAGAGCGAAAGCTRTTACCAAAAGCTCTTATCACTCAGTACTTCACAAAGATAACTATGGAATCCGAAAATTGAACATGAACAGTCCCAAAATTGTCCACCTGAGGATGCTTAAATTTCTTCACATAAGAGCATGGGATTTTGTGTCCGTCATGTCAAAAGTAAATTTCATCTTCTTGTCTAACCACTACCTGATAATGCAAAGAAGTGTTGTCCTGATTTGAAATGTCTTTTTGTAGTGATAGAAACAGTAAACTTTTAGTGGTTCCTATATTTCCTTATCACTTGTCTAACTTTCAATTGTCAGTCCGTTAATCATCCTGTCATCGTCACCCTAGCTATCATTCTTAGTGTATTGCACCATCACCAGATCAAACTACCATAAAAAGATTCACATTATATGGCAAAGAAGGAACCTAAATGGAAGCACTGAACTATCCTAGCTTTTTCTTCACATCACATCTCAAAGTATCGTAATATTGCGTGCAACCCAACCCCTCCACCTCCCTTTGTTGTTTTCCCCTTTATTCCAACATGCACAAAAGTYTATGAAAGGAAAAAGCTGATTAATCACAGTTCAACTATAGTTGTAAGCAATCAAGATAAGTCAGAACACTGGCAGATAGGAGGAAAGAGAGACCTTAGGCACTGATGGGATAAGTTTCAGTCTACTGTTCCGGAACTCATCATCCCCATCAACAAAACGTTGTAAAAGAGATCCAGGTGTTATTTTCTTTGTAACAAAATAGAAAACCATGCTGTAGTGCGTTGATCCAGGTACCTTCAAGAAGACATAATAGTATACRGGTTAACCTCCGGATGTTTTACCATATTAAGTATAGATCAGGATGTGAAAAGACTTACTTGCACATTTACAACCAAAGAAAAAAGTCCTTTCTCAGAAGCAACCTGCCAATGAGACGATAAGATATAAATTGGGAGATTGGATGTAGTGGACTATGCATAAAAAAATATGTGCCAAAAAAAAATTACATTTGTCTTTCATCTGTTCTTCATGAATTTGCTTAATCATTTACAAAATGTGTCCATGAATGAGTCTCTCTAGGATGGAATAGCCGTTAGCAATCTTCTCTTCTCTCTTTTCACAAATCTTCCCTCTTTTCACAGGTTTGTGCAATTCCATAGTATCAAGGATTTTTTGTGCACCCAACTTGCCTTAAGGCCATAGGTAATTCCCTTCTCATGAAAAGGGTAATTCTTAGAAGGAAACTTGTCATTATCAAGACCAACAGTTAGAGTCTTCAGCAAGTCACCAACAGTTAGAGTCTTCAGCAAGTCTGCCTTTAAGGCATGTTACGTGCCTACTTTCTAAGTTCTGACAATCAGTTTACAGTGCAGTAATTCCCATCCCCTACTCAACCCAACAATGAGAAACTCTTACAACTTTATAAACAACCAAGGCCTTCAAAGCCATTACAGGCAGCTCTTTATATTAACAGTTTAAAATTTTGTAACAATAACAGATTTTATTTGACAAGTCTACCAAGTAATATTTATAGTGGTACAGAAGAGAAAATTCATGTTACCAGGATACATTAACATACGCATTTACAGAACTTCATAAAATTGGCAACCTTCATTCTGGAATGTCATTTCTAATACCTCTAAGGATTTTTCGTTGAACAAGATGCAAATTATTGGGTATTTATCAATCATACATGAAAGATGTTGATTGTCATTTTTTGATGATAATAACTTATAAAATATTAAGAGTGATTCTATACATAGACTTCTACTATGAACTTTTCTTATGTAGATAAATATGTTGGAAACTTCAATTTATGCAAACACCAAACCCTGCATAAATGCATTTCTAACATTCAAAAGCAAAAGGTGAAAACAAGATGGTCCGGGAATAAAAAATGATCTAGCCCTAAAATTCATTCGTCACTTGAGCAACTCAAGCTGAATAAACTGCTTTTTTTCCATCAACAATCAAGAGATTTCACAATCATGAATTTTACCATTAGTAACATCTAAGACCCACCAGCTTATTGCATTCTCTGGCCCATACAACTATTTAAACCAGCAGAAAAAATGACATACGTTAAAAATCACAAGATGTTCCATCTGGACAACTAAGCGACTCATTACCATAATAACATGAGACTTGGCTCCTTTCTAAGGTCTCAGTTATGAATGTCTACATGTAATGAGTATTGGAATCAAATCATTGTCCTTCAGACCTCAAGCTTTGAGGCTAGATCAAGGCAGGGGTCAAAGTGAATTGCTTTGGCAGTCCTAGCTTTTCTAACAGGGTAACCCTGTATTTATATTTCAAGTAGATAGCAAAAATTTTCAAGGGAAAAACGGAAAGTAGTACAGTAGTTTTCCACCCTTCCATACTTGTRATGTTGAGATCCACTCCCGTAMTATTTCTTAAGATAATGAGAAACAACTCGAAAGGTAAAGATGCTAAAGGGTGAAATGTATGACAACTGGATTGCCAGCTCAAACATGTAATTCAGAACGTAATATTGAGGCAGATAAATATCAATCTTAGTTTTTCATCTAGCAGAATCTTGGGAAGCTTCCAAATGGTGATAGAAGAGATTAACAAGAGAGCAGAAGAACAATAGCCAAAGGATCTTAAAATTCACCAGATAACAGATAGAGAGAGAAGCCTTCAAAAATCAGTCATGAAGAATCATTAGACCATATACCTATTTTAAGAGAAAAGTTTATTTCGGATGAAACTTGTAAATAACTTACTTGTGCTGCACAACCAGGGCGCCTGGCAACATGGTCCATTCGTTTGGTATCCTTAAACCAATCTACAGCAACAAGATCCATGACATGTTTTCCAGCAGGAATCTTGAAAACAAGCCAGAAATAGGACATTTAGACCCAAAGAAAAAAAAGGTCTCAGTACCAATAAGTCCATAGGAAGACTAACACACTGTGAACCTTTGATTTGTCATGGCAAAAGCTCTTGCTACGAACTCTGAAGTTGTTTCCATCAGATATAGACCAGCAGTCACGAGCTTTATCATTGTCATCGCGACGAAGGTTGCCCGAGAAAATGGACAAATCAATATCGTCGATAGGCTCTTCTTCAGAGGCTTCAAATAATTAAAAACATGATTATTTGTTTTTCTTCTTGCGTGATTATGAAGGATCTACAACTGGAAAATAAAGACAAAATTGGAAAATTGTTACCAGATATCTTCACTTCATTGTCAAGGCCAGGTGGCAATGCCTGCATATTTCCAATAGTTCGGCCTCAGAATGCCAATAGATGTTTTAATCATGAAAAAGGAAGTGAAAACACATACCAAGAGATGTATCAACCAATGGAACAAATATAGTGCATACCTCTTGATCAGGCACTTGATAATCCTCATCCTCATCAGAGTACTCATCCATCATTGCAGCATTTTTACTTGAAGTATTTAAATGATCCAAAGAAGCGCTCCTTAGATGAACAGAAGACCCATAGAGTTTCTCACTCCTCTTTGCAGAAACAGAGGCTGATGTCATGTTCACCATAACTGGGATCCTTGGAGCAGCTGCCCTTTCATCAGTTTGTGAAAAATATTCTCGCAGTCCTGTGCAACCAGGAAACAACCAACCACAATAGGACAGAAAAACACATAAAAATCTTAAAGAGTTATTTAAGACAAAATTGCAGCATTTTTTGAAAAGAAATAAGGCAGTTATGGACTATAGTAATGGGCTATGCACCATTTCCTGTAGCTTTCTTGTAGCTCATAATTGTACATCATAAAGGAAACATTACAGCATATAAAAAGACAATGACAAGCAAAGATATTAAAATGTAAAAAATGCTTAAAGCTATTCACTACTGTATACATTAAAAACATAAGCTAATTCACTTCATTATACTTTGGCATAAACAATCTATAAAACATGTGACATGACTCCCAAATTAAAATTAAATTTTTTTGCTTCCAAGTCAATGTGTTAGAGAGAAAGATCCCATACCTTAACGGCTGAGGTTTTGGTTGACTCAAGCAAAATATACAACATGCATCCAATATCAGACATGCAATTATATCAAGAAACCTAACTCTAATGCCTTTGTTCATACAGAGCATGCTTTAGGGAAAAAGGTACATAGACCCACTAAATGAGGTTTTCACCCTTGCAGAGTCTCGTTAGAGCAAGGGATACAGAGGCAATTCTGAGTGTTAGACCTGTGATCTTTTGACCAGAATGCAAGATTGCTTAAAGGCATGACATGAGAAGAAAATCAGTTTAGACAACAAAGCTTCAGTACATTTTTTTATTACCCCAGATTCCCATTTTAAACATCAAAATACTGGAATCTGTATTTGATCTTTTCAACTTTACCAGCTGTGGAAAGAGCAAGAAAGGGGGCCATCAACAGAAGCTAAAATAGTAGGAAGAGAACAAGACATGAACACCAGAGCAACTTTAAAAAGGCTATCAATCCAGTCATGAAGCCTGAGAACATCTTTCAAATAAATCGAACCGAGTCATAGGAGCTTACCAGCAACACTGTTCAACATTTGAAGCAGACAGTGCTGCTGAAATGAAGAAATGTAATTCACTCCCCAGCCTTTCAGATCAATTTGCATAAGATGCTGCACCTGGGTCCTGGGCCTCCCTTGACAAGACCTCAAAGGGGAAATATTGAATCCTCCACCTGTGAGAATAAACCAACAGTAAGACTGTTTTGTCATGCTAAACCAACAGTAAGAGTGTTTTGTCATGCATAACCACATCTAGATGGTTTTGCTATACATCAGGACATTCAGAATACAAAAGAAATCGTAAAATATAGAAGAAAATCAGCAAAGGGAAATGTAATTTACTCTCTATGTGTCCTCGAACAAATCCTGGCTGTGGGCCACAATTCTCATGCTCCCTTGAGCGAAATAATACAACTGCAGAGAGAAAGAAATGGGTGTTTTAGAATGGATCACTGCCGTGACTGTTTTCCTACCAAAAAGGTGCAAACGAAGAGTTCAGTCAGGTCAGTTACCATAACTTCCATCATCATTCCGACGCCAATAACGCACATAGCAAAGGTCACGAGGCCAGACAAACCTGCAATAGCAAGGAGTTAATTTTCATTCGGACAAACAAAAGTGCAGACTGAGAAAGTTTCTATTATCTTGTTCATGAAAACAAAACGTATCAAATCTATTTGCATCTAGATGCAGGAAACATATTAAGATTAAACATTCTCCAGTTCAAATCTAACTCCATTGCCACTTGCTCATAGATATTGTTGGTTTAATATTTACTAAAAAGGCATATGGGAGGGAGAATATATTCAAGCTTAAGATTGGCATATGAAACTTTTAGGACTAAAATAGGCAGAATATGCATGGTGTGTCTGTCTTGACTCCATTGTCCAAATAGCATTGTAGTCTGCTTATAATATTCAAATCCTTGAAAAAAGTTGGCAAACAGAATGGATAAAAGATCTAAAATAGCAAAATAAATGGCTTAAATTTGCAAGAAACACTTCATTAAACACTGTTGACATCAAGGTGAATACGTCATACAAAAGAAGGAAAATATTCAATCCATTGTGAATAAAAATGAAGGTCAATATCTAGAACAAGATATTACATAGAGAACCAGTCCAACTGAAGTCTGTGATAGAGTATTGC
This sequence comes from Rhazya stricta, assembly GCA_001752375.1. NCBI lineage: Eukaryota > Viridiplantae > Streptophyta > Magnoliopsida > Gentianales > Apocynaceae > Rhazya > Rhazya stricta. The sequence goes on along the minus strand of MEJB01000002.1, from coordinate 4,153,800 downwards.
CGTATGTCCATCTACCTCTTCAACCAAGCTACCATGCTGGAAAGTGCAATCCCACCTGCATAAAGGACGCAGATATTTCTGAGCATCAAACACCACAATCAGAACAACAGACATGGATTTTGAATATTCATTCAGAATGCAATTTTATGCAAAAATGGTCAAGAAAAAGAAGATCTTATGCAGTAACAAGCCATAGATCAAACAAGATCTGTTAAGAAAAGGCAAACAAATAAAAATAAATAAATATATTTCCTGCTGTCAACACTTCAATGCTCTTTTAAGTTACTCTTTTTATGTAATTATATACCATTTTTCCACTTATCAGCACACTTGACAAGCTCCTTGCTCTGAGTAAGACAAACAATCTGATGTAAATTGAACCTAACTAAAAGAAATAAACTGAAGCTACTACATGACAGGGCTATGTTTGGGAGAAATTTTACTTTTCTTCCCAGTTATATTAGAGGCTAAAGATTCCAATCAGATTAGGATTTAGCCTGTTAAAGAACCAAAAGAGAAGAAGGAAAAAGTTATGTTTAAAGAAAATTGCTTTTGCATTGAGTTCTCAACTAAGAACTAAAGCTTTGCCCAGCCGATCTAGGCTCTAGTAGCTTCCATGCTTTGAAAACAGAGCTTCAAGAACATGAATAAGAATCAATTTTCTTCTTTATGTGCTTCCATTTGCATCATATTCATACAGTAATGTTTTGGTTCTATCAAATGTATGTGTCTTGCATCTATATCGTTGCTCTTATCTTAAACCCAGAACATGGTATTAGATAGAATTCTCAATAAAACTAGAGAAGCCGATGCATATCACTATTTCTTTCTTCTTTTCTCCAGTACTTATTTTTCTTTTCTTTCAGTCAAGATCGATTTTTCACCAGACTAGATTAGTTGGAATCTCTCCTCATTATTTTCTGTTAACAGTGATTTTTCTTCGTAGACAAAGAATGTGAAGTTACTAGAGAATTTAGCAAGGGAACAAGAGTTATCAAATGGATATGAGCGACTCAAGACTCAAAAAGTGATAAGGCTGCCATTATAATGATGAACCTTGTGAAAGATACAACTTTCTGTAATTGGCCCTAGGACCTCATCTTAGTGATTAAACAGCATGTTATCGCCAGAGATAAGAAGATAAGGGACTGGTTTCTCAACCAAGATGCTTCGTACACTTATAATAGCAATTAAGCTCAATATAAGTATTACTCGACCTAAGGGCACACAGTTGGGATAAACCAAGAAACATAATTGCAGCTCCACTTGGTTGATAACAGGTCACCAATCTACATAATTATACACCAGCCTGGAAGCTAACGTCATTTACATTTCAAAGTTGCCAAGCTAGTCCAGTAACAATTTGAGTAGATGGAATTACTGCTAATGATGCCATGCTTTTATGACAAGTTCATGAACATGTACGGCAGAGATTTCAAGTCWCAAAGCTTATACTTAAATCAAGGAACTTCTCACAAATTTAACGATTATGGGACTATCACTTCTATGATGGCATAGAACAAGAAGAATAGTGGAGGATGATTTTGTAGGATTCTCTTTCATTTCCAATTTCATGAAGTCCTAATCCTAGGTTCTGGAACAAATTTGTTAAATTGGTGAGAGATACTAGATATGATTGCAATAATGGCTTGACTCAAATATATGACAGTTAAGATATGATTCGGAAAAACAAGACGAATCCAAGGAGAGGGCAGCTCTGATAAAGGTAGCAAATAGGGTCAAGCAAAAGTTAAAAGTGCATCTGATCTAGCTGAATGAAAAAACTGATGATTGAGAGAATGCTTTTGATTGCTTTCAGCAAAATATTACGTCCAAAGATCACATAAAGAGCTTCTAAACTTCATAARTATCCTTCTCTACCACCTTATTTGCTAAAAAGACTATTCTTTTTGAATGCCATAACAAGCATTCTGATATATCCTTTTTTGGATAAGATCATGACTGTCACACCAATAGAAAGTAGCYTGATGGCAAGTATTTGATCATGCATGCCAACAGAATTAYGAAGAAAGTAAATTGGCTGATGTTAATTCTTAAGGAAATGAAAACCCTTGGCAACTTTTCAGCGATTTAGACTCCAGACAGCAACCCGGGGTTACTCTATTTGCTCCCCTCCAGTGGAAACAGTTCAAGATTCTACAGAGAAGGTAAGTTTACTTCTTTCTTTTCTTTTCTTTTTCAGAAACAAGCATACTGCTACCAAAAAGACTACTAAGTAATTCTTAAAAGTTCAAATCCCCTAGTCTTGTAATTGCCTTCGACTTAGGATATTCCAAGAGATCCAGACAGCCCCAGTGGAGCAATACCTCTAACTATAACTACTGTTTTTTGAAGCAGTAAATGGAGAAAGGTATCTTTATTGTAGCGTCTTTGCAACACCATATTGATCCAATATCTGATCCTATTTTCCGAATCCAAAACAAACCAAAAGCCTTCTAGTAGATCTCCACAGCCATATGTGCAGTAACCTCTTTGGTTCTCCCCCTTCTGTAGTCCTCCCCAAGCTTGCGTACCACTTTTATCCATAGTGCAACCTCCAAAGAAATTTCCCTAGTGGGTCAGCACTAGAAATGTTGAGGAAAGTAAGAAGGTCCAGTACAACATGTCTGAGAAACCTTAAATCATATTCCCTTTGTCTGGAATTGAATGTTCATATTTCTACTCTGGTGTCTCCAAAAGAACGTCCATTTTCCTAATATAAACATATTTCCTGTCTAAACTTTCACAACTTACTTTCTTAATTTAAGGGATATGAGTTCTTCCCCTCGTTCTTTTAGAAGTTTCCTATGATTTTCAGAGTTTACAATTTCCCATTTTACTAATCTTTCCACACTTATGATTATATGAACTGGTGGCATCTCTTACACAAATTTATATAATTTAAACTCAGGGAATCCAAATCTAATCTCAGAACAATACAAAGCAGAGTTTCTGATTGAAGCAAATTCAGATGGAGTTCAATATAATTTAACCGATCTCATTAATGCCAGTTCCTGAGAGCACCATCATCAATTAACTGTAGAAAATTTTGTTGAGGAGCGAAATAAGTAACCATATCAACAAAAATGCTACTTCCACACCACTTGTTAAAAAGCGCCATTAACAAGTACCAAAAAACCATAAACATATTTAAATTAAAAATAGATAAATAAAYCCAATATTTCGATCCAGAAACAACATAATTGACCTGGTATGTTCGAGATGGTGGTGGACCAACCTAGGGATTAATATCTTACACAGTCACAGTCATCGAAGTTAACTCGCCTTGGATAAATGAGAAGGCCTATGACTTGGAGTACTTGAAGCAATGCACAAGTAACAGCACTTACTCAAAACGCGTTGCATCCATGCTCATTACAAGCTCAAATATTTCTTCACATGTAGCTTCCACAACACCAACAGCTTTCATTGCTCTACTACAACTCTTTGGCTACAGATATCGAACTGTGGGTTAAGAACATTCCGCTACAAACATTATTTGCTAAATCATTTCACAAAATGCAGCAAAAAACTTACAACAAAGTCCATTTCGAGAAGCTCCTCAAAAATGCGTAGCCCTGCAGCCAGCCATATGACAAAGCTGTCATGCACCTAGTTTCAGAATGAGCATTTCTTTTCCACGTCCCATCACCAAGTTTCATATTATATGAGTATTTTTGATAAATTTAAAATGGCACTAGTGATTTCACAAACCATTTTGGCACTGAAGCAAACGCCAGTGCTTCCTAGAAAATGCGTGATTGTTTGTATTCTGACTTGTCAAGTCTGTATCTAATTCCTTTGTCCAGTCAAACACAGATTCTGGAGGACCTGTAATGTGACATAGAAACTAAAAATTCAGCAAGAGAGTACAATCTACAGAGGAAGCAAAAGAATGAAACCAGAAAAAACCATTTCCAATTGTTGTTCTTCGCATTAAGTTTGGATGAGAATCTTCTTCATCTTCAGCAGCACTGAATCTACACAGGAGACAAAATCTCAAGGTTCAGAAGATTAAGGGGAAAACCTTAGGGAAAAACAAGTATATACAAAGAGAAAAATAAAATCATATGAGACAAAACATAGCAAATGAATAGTATAAAAATTAGGCCAATCATATCAATGTTCGACTTGCCCAAGTAGAAATACATAAGTAAATAATTACCAGAAACAGTAATATACATATGCAATAAGTTGAAAGAAAAGAAGCAGCATCATATTTATAAGCAAAAATGAGATGATATTCATAAGATTTCAGAAATGATTGTGCTTACTAACAGAAGCATGTGCCTTTGGACATTTTTAGCTTTTTCCTCATAAGCAGAAGATAGAGAAAATATGAAAGACAAAATCCAAGGGAAGATACTATGTTCTTCCCAAATTATTCAACGTGCATGTTAAATTACCATTTCCTGCAAAAGCTTAAGTTGTTAGAGAGGAGGGTAATGCATACACTTAACAATCCATATTTCTACATGGGGTTCTCCAACAATGAATGTCCTCTTTCCTAAAATATTTCAATCTAAAATTCTCATTAATAACCTCATCAGGAAAAAGAAAAAAAAAAAAGAAAGAAAATGAATGTGAACCGCTGCTACAAATGGTCCCATGATAATTAATTAATATGGTAAAATGAAGATAGTCAAAGACCCACCCAAATCTTTATGCCAAATTAAAAATAGACATCCAGTTTGGGACAAAAGACATAAAAGAAGAACAGAAATTGAGCCCTCTAACGAGTAAAATGTTTACGAAGAACATCAGAAGGCCCCCAGTGTCAAAAAATAGAATATCCAGATTGACCAAAATCTGAAAAACAACCACCAGACAAATCAGCAAGACACTCCTTATCTCTGATGTGAGCTTGACACTTCATCTCTATTACCAGTTTCACGACATGGTTAGAATTACCAAATTATATTCAATATCCTCATTCCTTTATGCATCCATTCTTTTTAAGACCATCTTGCAAACAGATCCTTAACTGATGCTAACCCTCAGATTTCCTCGCTATACCTCCTACCTCTTTGTGACAATGAGCACCAGTTGAAAATTTTGTTGCCTTCTCAGCAGGAAGAAAAACAATGCAAGAATCTCTTTTATCATTCTACATCAGGACAGAGATAGAAACAGACCTCTATCTCTGCTCTAACCAAAAGAACGTGGCCCAATTTCGAAACAATTCATAGACCACTTTATATAAAGGGGGCATGAAGTCCAGTAGGGAACCTTCGTAATTGATTTTTTTCCAAGAATTCCAAATAAAGACTGCACCACACTAAAGAATTTAACTCTTCATGCACACTTCATGAGTTTCAATTGCTGAATCATCAAAGTGTGTCGCTAAACCTGGAATATGCACATCATTTTAAATAAGGTACAATCAGGAAAGATGTTAAATAATCCCATTATCATTTCAAGCCCATATATTACAAAATTTATGTCCTCTTCATGCATACAGAGGAGGCTTTTAGACTGTAAACTGATGCGATCTAGAAAAAGTCATAAAGCAGAGCCAAAGGCATAAGTATCACAGCTGCAAGTGAAGTGTTATATCTATAAAGTTGCGACTTTTTGTTAGCTTCCCTGCCCAGGAGAGAGACGGTAACCACTTCTATAAGCTTCAATCTGGAAATTAATCTCCAATTGACAGATTCATGATTATAGGAAAAGGGGGAAATCCTCTCTGGTCACTAGTTAAATGTAAGAGTAATTTTCCCAAGGTTTTTCACCCAATTTTCCACTTTATTTCCTCTAGATTAGTGCCTTTCGGAATGCAAAATCATTTTGCTTGAATTGAACTCATACAAGTGGAAAGAAATCATATTGCAAATGCGAGCCTTTCTACCAGAAAAGGAAAATCATTTGGTCATGAAAAGGGTGAGATCTACCAGAATAAACAAAATGAGAAGAAAGTATATCATTTCTTGAAAGCAGAATTTCTACTACCACAAATACAGTAGTCCACAAAGTGCAAAATGGAAAACATGCTGCAATACTTACTGACTTTCATGATCTGACGAAGAGGATTTCCTCCCATTATCCATTCCGGATTTGTATTCGAAAGACTGGTATTTGTTACCATTAGCAGCTTGCGACTCTTGATGCTGCAACTTTCATAGTGCATAATAAGTTCTAGGTGTATACAAGCACAATATCTAATAAAAATAGAGTATAGCATGAAATTGAAATGAATATAATCTTCAAAGATGATTAACATGCATGGTGAAATTGAATATAGTAATAGCMATAAAATGCCAGAAATGTTTATCTTGTCCTGCTAAGCAAAAACATTGGCAGAAACTCAAGCATACAAGTCATAAACCATATCAAAGGTAAAAACATATTAAGGAGATTAATGGACAAGAAACAAACCTGATCAATAACAGATTCAATTTTTTCTTTCCAAATTAGAGCCTCCTGGATGTTGAAAGCTGCCATCTGAAAGACGTACATGATTAGTTGACTACATTTCACTGCCACAAAATACAATTGGGAACGGGAAAAAGCACTGAAAGAAGGATAAAGTTGTGCTGGCACCCTGCGACGAAATGTGACAATGTGCAAGAAAATTTAACATGCAATACCATTCAAAACAAGATGATTAAAACCTCCAGAATTAACTACCTCTCTACCTACCCACAACAAGAAAATAAATAAAAATACTAGAAGAAGCATCATGCAAAGTCAAAAGAAGTGAGTGGTTGACTTGCTCTTACATTGCGCGACAATGATCTTTGGAGGAGATTAATCAATCGATATCCAAGCTACAAAATTCGTCCCATCATATTTAAGTTTACTCTGGCACTGGTTTTCTGCTTTATAATTAGACATGGGAGAAGGCCTTCTTATCATTGTTGAACTATGTTCTCCTAAACCAACAGTTAGAAATTATTCACCAGTTTATATATATGAATTTATATAATTATTTATTACTTTAAAATTTTAAAATTTAACTTATATAAAAATCTAAAAAYTAGCTCTATGAACCTCTTGATCAAGGACCATTTCTGAAATCAACATTGCAAATTAACATCATTCTAAGAAAAGGCCCACAGTTCTGGAAATATTTTCTTTCTTCCCATGCATGACTATTTGAGCTCCTTAGTTACAATATTTTGTCTATTCCCCTGTTTCACCAATTATAGCCATTATTGTTTTCCTTGTCACCTCTATATTACTGCAGGCCTTATTTTTCTGACTTTCAAATCAGACCTCTCTACCAATATCTGACATGATTGATAACTTTAAAACACTGTCCTGACTTCTGACAAAGTCCTTCACAAAACCACCTTCATCAACTGAGGCCAGGTCTCCCCATTCAAATGGGCAGAGTAGTGCATGCTGCCTATTCTGCTTTAGAAGCACAGTGTATGTGAAAAGAGTATTCTTTTCAGTCACAGGTAATCTCCTTTGTGTGGAAATTAGTCTGATAAAATTGTGTCGGACCTTACTGAGAACAATCCAATCAAAGATTCTTGGAAAGAGAGTCCATCTCCTAGTAAGGTAAGCATGAGCGCGGTTTTGGGGCCTCCTTGTGGCTCTACCTTTTACAGGAAGGCTGACAGAAAGCAGCGTTTCTTAGCGCACTTAGCTTCTGCTAACGGCAGGGCAGCAAGGCCCCATGAATCTTCTTAGTGCAGGTGTGAATCTCTTCAGCAAATCTATTCAACTAGAGTTCACCCTTTTGTCAAAGACCTCTTGAATGAAGGCATTCTTTGGCATTTCCAGTCATATTTTAAAGTCATTGGTATTCGCACCAATTTGATTCATCCGAATGAATCAAAAGTTTGATCCTGTGCAGTGGTTAAAGCACATCAGCCCCTACCTGTTCTGTCCCCATCATAAGACAGCCAGCCAATACCAGGGAACACTAAGCAGTCGCCAGTGCCCCGGTCCTAGGAAGCATTAAAGCAAGCGTGCCTTCTTCGCCAATTACAGTCCCATCAAAAAACAAAAGCATTTTGTCTTCTGCCATTTCTTCATCAAACTCTGTGAACTATTACCACCCATCACACCTCAGCCTACTAGACTGGCTTCACCGTACTAGCGGCTGATCACAATTGACCTCCATCCCAAGACATTGCCCTCAACTCCTCAAACACATTCCTGAAACCTCTTGTCTTCTTTATCTTAAGGGAAGAACAAAATGAAGGACATTTTTTGACAATGTATCACGTCAACCAGACAGTCTCGCCTTAATAGCTTAATAGCTGAAAGAATCTTTCAACTTATTAGATATTTTCACCAATCATACATAGCAAAGTGCAAACTCACCTACAATGGCTCACATAAAGGCTGTATCATCCAAAACAAGAAAGAACTGAGCAAATAATAACAATCCAAAACTGACGTGAAGCACCAGAGATTGAGAAGATCATCTAGAATAATACAAGAAATAGCAGTTCCTGCATATGGTATTCCTCCTTTCTGAAGATGTCATGATCTAACTTTATGGAATATTCAGTTCCATCTGAAATTTCTTCAGTCGTAATGCAACTTTTAAACCAGTTCATTACATATCCAGAGAGCTACTAGTCTCTTCTAAGAAATCCATGTTCTCTCCCAAAACATCCTTATGAAAATATGTATCGCAGAGAAATACCTATAAACATAAACACAAAAGATCCATCTAATCTCATAAAGGATATATTATGTCATTAGAAAACCCTCTATCCTCTTCCTCTAGAAAGCACACAGCCATCCGAATCTCTATGAAATCTTATTCCCCTAAAGTCTTCCTTTCATCCAGGTTTGGGCAACTACTGCAAATGAAGAGCCTATAAAGAAAATGCCGGTCCTTTCAGGCTGCTTTTATGCCACAAACAGCATATTACCAACTTCCCTACTTTTACTGTTTCTGCCACTTAAGCACCTCATTTGCAGCCAAAACATATGAATTTGGAACTTGTTTCCAACAGTTCGCACCAACACCATATATCCCAATAGATTTGGGAGTTCTTTTCATGAAAATCTCCGCCAACACCAGACAACCCAAAACTTTCACCATGTACACCCCATATAGTGGACTTATGTATTCTTATAGGTCCATCAACAACAATGTTAAATACCATATCATGTCTATATGTTTCAGAAATTCTACTTTTTCTTTAGCCTTTTGCCTTACATCTGTGTACAGTTCAATTTCATCATCTCTGCTGCTTTACAAGAATTTCATTTTTTGGTTTTAATTTTCAGTTTACTAACAGACCTAGCTACTATCTATTGATTCTTAAGTCCAATTTCCTCAGCAACCTCTTTTACGTCTAAATTCTGAGGTACCAATCTAGATTCAAGTGGCTTTGTGACCACCCAGTTTTTGCATATTTTGAATCTACCATAGGAAGAAACACAAGAAGTAGCCATACTTTCACAATATGAAATAGCAAGAAATATAGAGGGCACAAACCGTTATTCGATGATGCTTCTCTTTCTTGTTGTAAACAGATAAAACATAAACCATCTGCCAGAAATTAAAAAGGGCATTAGAAATGTAATTATCAAAAGAAAAAACGTGTTTTATATTATAACTTTTAACAAAGAAGATGTACTACCTTGAACTCACGGTAATTGCGTCAAATATCAAAAAAATTCCAATATTTACAAAGGATACATTTTGTGATCAGGTTTCATCCAAACCTATGTGGGTGAGGTTGCTGTATTCTAGGAAGCATAATTATGTTTCCCTTCTCCAATTTATTAGACAAGGAGAATAATCAAGGTCATATGATATAGTAATGAATGATAAACAGTTCTAATACCCAATTAAACAAAACCAACCAAACATCACATTGCAATAAACAATAGTCGGTTTCTACATTTAAATACACATTCAAAGTATTAAGAATGATGGGTTCACTAAATATAGTTATGAACACATATGACCATAACATTGAAGAAATTCGACTACTGCCTTAGCAAGTTAAAACTACTTAAATCATCTTTATCCACTCTTGGTCTACCATGGCCACRTTTCCACATTAATAAGCCATCGTGTCTTTCTTAGTTACTTTCTATCATGCTGCTGAGATATTCCTCTTGCAGTAACTTTCCATCTTCCTCTACCTTTATTTCAAATTTAGGCAAAGGGGACAACATTCTGACCTTACAAAAGTAGCCTATATATTTTCCAGGAAAGATTGCTTACATACAATAGGGGGAAACTATTAAACTAGGTTTACACATTCATTATATGTCACTGTTCCCAACTAAGGCATTCAAACATCATTCTGAGATACCTTGAAGCATCTAAATAGTTTTTTTTCTCTGCTTTTATATTTCCATACGTTCTCACCTCATATATGTGGTAATCTTAGTTGACATTTACCTTATAAGTTATTCTCTCTTAGTTGTCCCACATTCATATAATGTTCTGGTTGTCCTGCAGAATTTATATCTTGATTTTAAATGCATACATTAATTTTGAAAACTTGTATCATACTTTTCCATTTGGTTGTTTCTCAATATCATAATCCTTCCTGATAGGGAAATTCTAGAATATTAAGTAAAACTATATATATGATCATAGTTCCAACCTATGCTTTTCTTCAAAATTTTTACAGATCTTTTGTATGCACCACTTCAGCCCTTTGCCAAGGATGACAAGAATCTTGCTTGCATTTCTAACCCAAAAAGGTGAAGGTTATAACATTAGCATTCGTAAGTTATACCACCAAAAGAAAGTCTGTTAATTTTTCTGATAGGTAAAGAAATGATTCTGTGAAACAGGATTCCACCACATCATACTGTATAATTGATATATAAAGCTGGCATGATCTACAGTAATTCCACAAATAAGTATCCCTATAGAGCACCGATTAATAGGAACAAAATAATGAAAGACACAGACTCACATGTCCATGATGAGTCTTCAAGCCTCGGTCCTCCACCCGACAGTTGCCATCTATAAGAAGGGTCTTGAGTGGAACCTAATAATACATCGACCATTGTAGAAAAGATTATCACTGCAAAGCACACACCAGCCTCTTGCAACTAGGAAAACTTAATAAGAAGTTTCAAAAGAAATTCCAGAATACACATCCAAATGCCTATAAAAAGAAACTATGCAATGAACATCCTAGTAAAGTTTAGTAGTATCTATGAAAAATGAGAAGGCGTGGCAATTACCACACTGTCCTGGGGCTTCTTCTTGTAATAAGCAAGTAACCGGTGCTCGAGAACAAAATATCTCATATGAATATACGATCTCCCTATCTTCCTCCTCCCATACCGCACCATCCACCCCTCATAGACCACCTTTGACATCTTCAATCAGTCCTGCTAAATCCTCGCACAGTTGTTTTCCCCTTCCTTTCTTCTATCAGAAGAGTTTCTTGTTTCTTTTTTCTTTTTTTTTTTTTTTTAATTTAACGAAGTACACGGATTCCACACACTGGTGAAACTCTCCAGCAACGGAAATTATCCAAAAGTTAAATACAAAATATCAGGATTCCGGAAGCTCGGACTACAATCCTCGCTTCCGTCAGTTCTCCACAAAAGACTATGATAGTCGATCAATCATCTTGAATTTTGGCGCTAAAAGAATCAATAGTCGGGAAAAATATACAAAATACGAACTCAAAATCACCTGTTTCAGAAGCTAATTCAGGGCAATATAACTAAATTCCACAGCCTTACAGTCAGAATTTCAACCAACAAATTCCAAACAAGTCTTCCCAAATTCTCCCCTGTAATGATCACCAGTCGATCGACTCAAACACCTACGATCTGCCCCTTTCACCTAAATCTCAATTCTGAAACGCAGTTGAAAAAAAGAATCAGAGAAGGAGATAGTTAAAAGGCAAGAATTTGTATACGCCAGTACGTGTCCTTGTGTGCGAGAGAGTGCATGTACCTACATATTATACATATACTAAATGTACAAATTCATTGTTTTCTACAGAAAGAGGTACAATTGGCATGTTCGAGTGTGCGTGCAAATTATTGACAAAGTAATGCATTACAGATACCTGTGTTAAACAATCAATATCTGAGATCATGAAAAGATATAATGAATTCATATTCATATTCAAATTCAAATTCAGATTATAGAATTTAAAGAGAATGAGAGAAGCTCACATGATTTGCTGTCCGCCACCGGTTTCTGAAGAAGCAGTGCCGGCGAATTTAGAAGTGGGAGCAGTATATTACTGATATTACGGGATTATCAAAGAAAATATATTTAATGTAAAATCAGCCGAAATTATAAACGACTCCTAGCGTTGTGGACTCAGCACCTTGAAATACTCGCCCCACCAACCACCARTTCAGAATATGCAGGCTTCTCTTTTGGTCTACTACAACTGATACACAAGATTTCAAGCTCTYCCCTTTTTAGGTCTTTTTTCCCTTTGTTTTTTCTCCTTCATCGGAAATATAGCTTTCTTTTTTTTTTCCCTTTTTTGTTAATAAAAAATTTGTATTTACCTCAAATATGAAAGAAAATTGGGACTTCCTCCTTTTAACTGCTGGTGGTGGGTCAACGATACAGCTGGGGGAGGAGGAGTTAATGTAAGGCCGAGTACAGGGAAAAGATTTTTGACTGACGCACTTAAAAGGTTCCACGTCATTAGATGAAAAAAATCCCAGGAATAAAGGGGGCCGTGGCAGGTGAAAATCCAGTGTCCTGGAGAACATATACCTACGATACGACATAATTGGTTCCGCACATGAAGACAGAATAGGATGGGATCAAATTCCCGGGTAAGATCATTTTCGTATAAGAATTGGAATTTATGAAATAAATTTGAATTAAATTTAAATTAGTTTCATATACGAAAATATCAAGATTATATGTTATTTATTTCTTTTTTATTAAGAAATGCTATAAATATTTATTTTTATTTAATTATATTTATAAAAAAGGTTCTAGAATGTGACACACTAGATTTCGATTTACTACGCATATTCTCATCAAAAACATTTTTGTTCAATTCTTTATAGGTTTTAATTGTTGAAATCTTTTAGTTAGGTAGAAATAGGAATATGTTGTGTCATAAATATTTTACAACGTAATTTAATGAACTAAAATATACTGCAATCAATTAACTTTGATACGATGTGCTTGAAAAATTTCAATTTATAGAATATTTAATTTACATATGATAAATCTAACCATGTTAGACAGTGATAGAAAAAAATAAATACACAAAATAAGCTGATATAATATTTAAATACATTTTTTCTATACGGTTGATTCTTGAAACAACATCTCTCTTTACAAAAGGAGAAAAAAGGTGACCATATCTTTTGTATGATAAATACTCTGAATTTTTAATAAGTTGTGGGGTATTCTCGAATAAATAGTATCGTATTTTTAAAAAAAGAGAAAAAAAATACCTCATTGTTTATGAGAAATTTAAATTTTTATAGGTTGCGATGATATTTAAAAGTATAGAGAAGTCTTCGATTGATATATGAATCATACTTTTATAATTTATTCCCTAATCGGTCATGATAACGAATCATGAGAAAGTAAGGAATATGGTTACAGATCTAAGAAAATAAAAAGGAAAGGAACATGATTTTGAAGAGTTGAACAACACAGAAAGGGGAAATGATTTGTATTCTCGTGAGAATAAAATAAAATTAAATATAGGAAAAGTTTTTAAAAGATTAAAAAAAAGCTCGTATTTCATTTAAATATTTGACTTAATGAAGAAATATTTTCGCTCCATTACAATAAATCACAATTTCCTCAACACTTTTAGGTATTGTAGGACCCTTTTCAAGAATCGAAAGAAGATATAATTAATAATGTTAAGGTTTGTGTTAGAGCCTGGTTAATTCTAATTTATGTTTTGCTATTAGAGATAACTAACGGTCATACGATAGTAAATTGGACATATATCCAATATGAAAATACGAATGGAAATAAATGGAACAATAATATAAAGGTAATTATAGGAAATTTCTCATTCGCTATTGGTTAAATGAGAGAATTTATTAGTGTAAATCATTATAGAGCACTCTAGTTGTTCTTTATGGAAATGGAACGAAAATGAGTTCTAATATATGTTATAAATGTTTAGAATTATATTTTTTAGTTATGTTCTCTTGAATTGTGTAAAGTTAATTTAATAATAATTGTGAATTTACAAGAATTTTTTTTGGTTTATAATTGTGGCTTATAAAGTATGTTTAATATTATTGATTTAGTATTTGAAGATCTCTTATATAAAATCGTTATTAAAGCCCTAGTTAGATTAAGTAAAGTGGCTGTGAAGTTTTGTATTTGATTACATGAGAAGAGGTGCAGAAGCCTATCAACTCAATGAACCTCTATAGAGAAATTGAATAGTTGGAACGTAATTTGATGTGTTTTTTTGCGTTGATATGCAAAAAGATATATAGACTATGTGATTGGATTACAATGATTAGAATGTTTGAACTGTTTTTATTATATTTAGACCGCAGAGATTACTTTCATAATTGAATCAAGGCGTATGTGTACAATAGTGAAAAGAGATTCACCGGCATATATTATGAAGAATAGGTATACACTTTGTTAATATGTTTAATAAGCTACTTGATAGTGAGGGGAGGTTTGCCCATATTCTATGCGAGAGATTCGTCCATGTTTTATCATTTAATGTGTAGAGACGCATATTAGGTATAGTTGAGCTTTATAGGTAGTGTATTTATAATACATACTTTGAATAGTGTATCGAGTTCTTTTACTACTATATTGTTAGTATGTTTCAAAAAATGCATGGGTTATCAACATAAAAATGTATTATCGCGGAATTTTAATTGAAGTGAATTCGGTCGTGATTATTCGTATTAGTTAATATATTTAATTTTAATTTATGTTTTTGGTTATTATTAAAATTATTTGTAACGCTGAATAATGAAAATGTCTCTTAGTTTTTTTCATGTGTGAGTTTTTGAGTAACTATTCTATCTTTGATTCATTTAGATGGATGAATTTGAATATTGATTTAATTTTAGTATAGATTCGTTATATAGGAGTAGATCTAAATATACAATTAAGGTTATATTATCTCTTGTCTGTATAAATAATGTTTAGGAATAATCTGAAGATCATATTATTTTATTCTGATGTTTTATATTTTGCAATGTTTATATATATATATAGGTCGTTTCTTCATATTGGCAGTTTTTTAATTATTTTCTTTTAGTATTGTTTTACTTAATTCGAATAATACAATATAATGTATTATCTGGTCTGTACTGGAATATATTTCATTAACTTTTAAGAGATAATTTGTATTTCAAATTGAGTATTACTACTTTAATTGGTTGTTTATAATATTTCTATTTATTTAATAAGATGATATAGGAAGAATAATCGTATATAGAAAGATAAGTAATAGGCCCCAAATATTATAGATATAGTAGATGATTATTTGCCTAATTGTTACTTGATGATTATTATTTCTGTAGGATAATTGCTCACGATTCCCAACGTTTTTCCATAACTGCCAAGTAGTAAGGCCATCTGTTGCATTTGAATAAAGGCTGTCTGGTTCTAATTCGTTTTGGTGACGTGTAGTAAAAGAAAGAGAGTTGTTATTTTAAATAAAGGGAATAAGATAAAAGAAACAGAGTTGAGTTTTATTTATTCATTTATTAATGGTAGGCTAATGCATATAGTGGAAGAGGTTAAGCCCTATGGAAGTAGATTCGAGAAATATAGAGGGGTTTAGGTAGCACAGACCTAATATGGGGGAACCTATGATGATATTATTTTTGCTTTCTTTTAAACGTAACGTTGTTTAACTTAATAGAAAAGAATTAGAAGTGGAAAATTCAGTTAATTACATTGAGAATCGATTGATGAGATTAATCATGAGGAATATAAATTTGGAATAGAATTATAAAATCGATAAGTTTAATATAATATCTATAATTAAGTTAATTGACTCTATATAATAAAGATATACGACATGCATTTTTATAGTTTAGGTGTAGTAGTTTTTCCTGTAATGTATAATGAGAGATGTGGATTCTTGTAACCTTGTTGTGATGGGTAATTTGTAATAGAACGTATTCAAGGTATGCTAGCAGAACAATAATCTTTGATTTAATTGAATTCCGTTATAATAATTTATATTTATAATGTTTTATTATTAATATCATGAAAAGAACTAGGTAATAGTTTGTTTTTATTCATGATGTGTATCTATTTTTATAGAAGGGTTTTATTGTGTGTTTTTATTTAATTTACATTGAGAATTAATATTGAAGATGATGACTATGGTGAAACTAGCATGGAGTATTAATTTACTGTAAATATATTGAGTGAAGTGGTGTTATGTTGCAATGTTTTCACCAATGGAAAGTTCATGATGCTGTGGCACGCAACGCGTCCTTTTGCCAGTATGATATGTATGAGGAATAGTATAAGAATATGGTATCATTTTAGCGGATAGTTATGAGCCTGGGAATTATAGTCAATTGATTATAGATTTTTAAAGTTATTCATTGTAATCTAATGGGCCTTATAGGTTTATGTTAGGTAGGAAATATTATAGTAGCGAAGGTTGCCTAGAATACGTCACGTAATTGCTTAGAGAGTTCCCAAGGAAAAAAGGAGTAGGGTAAATATTAATTGATCGTCCCAGAAATGAGTTAATGCTACATTATCCTCTGAATAACTTTTTAATACACAGATTATTTTCGATTGTTACTTATTATTTTTAAGGATATAGTTATTATTTATATGACTTTTGAAGTTTGTGTTTTAATATGAAATGTGTGAAGATTATATTAATACATGTATTAATCGAATAATGTTTTTTAGAAATGAGTTTATACTGATATAATCTATTGAATCAACGAACTCTAATATGATGATATTTTAATAGATCTCGAATCCAGAATAAGATAAGTATTTAAAGCTGAGCAATTTTCATAATAACCAAGAGAGATTCGATCGAATGTATGTGTATGAGTAGTTTAGATAATCAAATAAGGGTTAAGTGAAGAATTGAGACATGCTTCTAGAACTCAGTAAGTAGTATAATATTTAAAAATTAAATAAGAATATAGATAGAAATTAAAGAGTATTAGAGTTGGATTTAGGATGTCAATAAGACTTAGGTATGCGTAGACCATACCGAAATTTATTCATATGTATTAATAGATATGATGGTATTCTGTTTGTCTATACAATGATAACTGAAATAATTTAATTTTTTTTTAGTTATATTTTTGTTTTTTATATTATATCATAGGAAATAAAGTATAGATGTTTATTATTTTTTATTTATTTTATAATTATGACTACGCTGTTTAATGAGATGATGATTATGCTTGATGAGTGGTAGGGTATAATATAAAGGTAACCTGGTTTTTATCGTGCGAGGTAGAAATATGCGATTAAAGTGAAGTATTCCTAAATGAAAAATAAAAGTAGAGGACCAAAGATTATCTACTTGTAATACAATTAGGATTATACGTGTTAATGAACCTGGAATATAAAACATCTAGCAATTTACAACAAAGAGTTGAAGGGTTGGAGAGATAAATTAATTCCAGCTTCAATAGAGAGGTAATCATTACTTATCCAGATATGGTCATCTTGTCTGAATCAATGCCACAACATGAGATAGGGAATGATCTTCTTTTTGTCCAAAGAATTGTCTGATAATAAATGTAGGAAGTGTGTTATGAGAATAAAATCAGATTTGAGAAGGATATAAGGATATTTGGCCATGTACTCTCTCAATATAGATGTTAACGCAATTCAGATTTATGTTATTTATTTTTTTTTAACTGAAAACCCCCTGATTTAGCTATTTATATTTCTCTCTAATATTAAAATATGTTCATATAGGTAAAAGTTGATGAATTACTGAAGAAATTTCGGATTATAATAAGATAATATTCTAACCCATTGGAAAAATTTTCCTTGAGAATCTAACGATTACTATCTATAGAGAAAAAAATATTAAGTCTAGTCATTCTAGTAAATCAAAAGGGACGAGAGCCAAAGCAGTCAAGCGCATATTTTGGTTTTGCTCCAAATAGGGTTTAACCTATGTTTCCCCACCGATGTTTTAGTTAGGTAGAATAGGAATAACTGATGTTACGTTCTTATACACTGATAGGCCTTGTAGGATAATCGTGATATCCGATTATGAGTGTAATTTTTATAGTGTATTGCTAAAAAATCTGGTAATTTTATTGATCAACATATATTTAATTTATCATGTTACTGGAGTTTTTGCATTACCAATATGTAATCGAGTACCGCGAATATCGTGCTATGTGATAGAGCTTTAGAAAAATCAATTTAAAGTCTAGTCTCCAATCATATTTAATCAGATCTCATGTGTGTATCATGTTATTCTTTGTGATCAATCTTAAATTCATCTTATATTTAAGTAAGGAAGATTAGAAGATCATATTTTTGTATAATACTAATATTGATATTGAGTATAAGGTTATCGTTGTATTAGGAGATATATTGTACAAAGTATATAAGTATTATGAGATAGGTATATTTATATCAAAGAGAGAGTTGAAGAATTCAAAGATATGAATTAATGGAATTAGTACAGATTGTTTTAATACAGGTATGTATGTGATGATTATTTAAACGTAGTAACCTAGAAAGTTAGATTAGCATTAGACCTTTTTATAATATCCTTATGTTGAATAATGAATAAATTCGTAAGGAGTGAACAGTAAAGGAATGATGGTATGTATTGGAGTTTTAGAGAATATATTATTAAAGGAACAGTGTTTGGTAATGGCTTGACTATCTCCTTAGCGCATAGTCTGCAACATGTTTTCATATTAGTGAGAAGTAAACCTAATATTAGAAAGAAGTACGTTATAAAAAGATATATAAAAAGATTAAATGTACTAATTTTGATCTATTATATTGACAGAATATATGATTTATGTGTATTTTCCACGTAGTATATTTTTTATTTATTATATTTAGTCTTTATCGAGGATAAGAATAATAATGGGAAACAATCAATAAGTGTCTAATTCTAGTCTTGAAATATGATTTATGTCTTATTTCTTATTATAAAAGATGTAATTTTATATTTTGTAATATAAAATATTTTTGACGTATAACAGATTTATCGCTGTGACTGAGTCAAGTTTTAATGTGAATTGTTTAAAGAATGAGATATTTATAATATCTTGTGTTTCTTTATCGGTATATAAAAATAATATATATACGGAGAAAAATATGGTATATTATCTTTTAATATAGTTGTTGCGAGGGTGGGTTATATAATTAATTAGAATAGAAGAGGATATCCGTAACTCTACATTATTGTTTTCTTAATAGTTTTATTAGTTATTTCCTACTTATAAATGTGGTATGATATTATTGGAATAATGGTAGGGAGAGGTGTCTATTTATTAATGATAGGATTAATAAATAAAAGCCTCTATTTAGAGAGAATTAAAGTAGATGAATAGAAGCGAGATATGTGTTATACTATTTTTCCCAGATTGGCGCATCTTATATAAGATCTCTATCTCTATACGTTTGAGCTTATTCGAGAGAGTTATTTACAGATGTCAGGTCTAGTTAAAATATCTGAGCTATATGCCTTTCAATATAGTGGAATAAATTATAGGCTACAAATTATTCGTGGATTATGATATTATTAATGAATAATAAGAGACAGAAAGGGTATGAATAGACTGATGATTGGAGTAGCTACATATTCTTTAAATCAACCGCCTCAGTGCTACTGTTCATAATACGGATATATCACTATTTTTATGCGAGGGATTGGAAAATATGGTTTAATAGCAAGAACACAGATGTAGATTTATAGATTTGTCTGGACTCTCGATAGTATAATTCGATACTGGATGAGGAGAATGAGCTTTTGAGATTGTAGGTTGCATTTTTTTTTTACTGATTCTTATTCAGGCTTATAGAGACTTTGCAACATTTGATTTTTTTAGACTTAATAGTAAAGAATTGTTGGGTACCCACCCTCCTATCTCATCCTTATACATCCAAAAATAGCTTATTTTCATCTAGAATCCTTCAGACCTCTTGATTTATCTTGCTGCTTCGCATCTATCTCCTCTCGAGAGTTCTCTTAAGACGCTTAATAAACATTTAGCTATTATTTATGATTCGTCTCAATATAGCTCTCTTCTATGGCACTGCCTACTCATATATAAAAGCTTTTCACTTTATCTATTACTGGAGTTCTTCACTTTGTTTGGAGTTAAGAGATTTTGGACTGCATATTTTATAATATGATCATAGTTTCAAATAAGCTATAGAACGTCAGCCAAATCCAGATGATAGGAAAAGATTATCGTTAATCCAATGAGTCGAGTGTGCAATATATTACTGGGATTGTTTTGTATTATCTAGGATTACGTGAGAAGGTATATGTTTGTTGGAAAGACGTGGAATCCATTTTACAGCATATGATTTTCTTCCATCTTTTTTCTTATCTCTTCCTGTAGTTTATCGTTATATGCTATATTGTAATCTGCATATACCTTATGTAATTATAATATGTGCCATGAATAGTGTAGAGTTTATATCTTTAGAATAATTACTGAGTTATTATATTTTGAATCTTGTTTAATATGTTATTATTGAGTGATATGTATATGTTAAAGAGTACTTGTCATACTAAATTGTATGTATGCTAATATTGTTTGATTTTTAGTATGAAAGATGAAACCAAATATGGTGTGATTCTAGTCTTGCCATATGATTGTTTGAATTTTGAAGGCTTGAACTTTGCTGTAGACAAGGATTATGGGTTAGGTTTTTCTTTTTGTATTTTTAGTGGGTATATAATCGTACTCAATTAATAGATGGGGTAAATAATGATTAACGTAATAAGGGTATTTCTCTTTGATGTGGTTAGTACTGCGAATAGTCATTGAGTATTTATTCTTTCCAGAACAGCATATCTATTTATTGTTTTTTAATAGAGTTACCTAATATGAGTTGACTTAGAATTGTTCGGAATTAATTCCACAGACTGAAGCATAATTTTGGTAAGAGTGTGTTTTATGCCAAGAATAATTTTAAATGGCTTATGCTAAATGCATATTCTCTTGAATCGAAATTGTCGCAATTGGTGTTTTTGGAGCAGGTGAGAAGGGATTCAACTGAGTGTTGAATAAGAGGTGCGAAAGTGAATTTGTTGTTATAGATGTAGAGTTATAAGGAAATATGAATACAATAAATTGGAAAGATCGACTAGTAAGTACTTATAGGGGGTTAAAATCGCTTGTTGATGGTATCTCGTCGAATTAATTGATACAATTATTAGGTCTAAGTTTAGTATAAATAACTGGAACGCAGGAAGAACAGTGTAAGTTGGGTTTAATTATTATATCGGTTTTGTTGTATTGGGTGTTCATGTGAAAAGTCTGATCGAGGTGAGGAATGCTAAATATTTTTAGAAATCGAGAGAATCGGTTGTTATGAGTCAGAAAGAGTGTTATTAAGGTCTGTAGGTGATACTCGTTTCAGTTGTTTTTGTAGATCGTCGGAATACTCTATTGGATCAATGGATATGGATTATAGTAGTAGTCAGTATTAATGATAATTGATTAAATGTTATTCAAGTTAGTTTAGTAAGGGTTCATTATGAGATGAGAGATGGTAACTCTGATATGTAATAGATAGAAGATAATAAAATTTGTTTGTTTAATTAATATAGAGTTTTAGTATAAATGTTCAGTGTGAGAAAGAAGAGATATTGTTCTCTATCTTGGTTTTGAGCACTACTAGTTTTATCTGGTTTAAAGAGTTACTTATGGGAATTAGAGATGCGAGAGAGGATTAACAATAAACTGAAGACTATTTGTAATCCTGCAGGCCATACTGGATTAATATGGGATATAAGGGTCTTTTATCAGTTTTGAATTGTGATGGACTGAATTGGAGATGGGTATCTCTTTATTCATCTTGGCTATGTCTTTCTCTGTGAGAATACTGCTTTGTTTTTTGTTGTGTGCATA
>MEJB01000002.1:4087871-4131830 GCA_001752375.1 Rhazya stricta | reverse complement strand
GTTTCAAAGCATCACAAATGTTTACCGAATTTTATGGGTCGGATATTTTTTAATAATTTTTATTATAAATTTTTTAACGCGATTAAAGTTCGATATGTATATATTCTTATAATCAAACTTAATTGACATGAATAATTTATCGATGCAATTAATCGTTCTCATTTGAGTTTTTATTACCTATTGAATAATACAAACTTCCACTCAAATATCAAACTTAAAGATTCAAAGTTCAATATCTATAATATAAAAAGAAAAAGAAAAARAAGTGTTTGCAGAGATATTGCATTGACGATTAATCAATCTCACTTTCCCAACGTCAACCCGTTAAGCCAAGGAGATAAAGGTCTTTCTATTTCTTTGCGGAGAAGGAAATAAGGATTATAAAGAAACAAGTTTCTTTTTTCTATGGGCTATGGCAATGGCCCATGGAGGAGACAAATGGGTTAGCCAGCTGGACCCATGTTTTCTGTTTTAAGTATTTAAAAATAAAAAAATCGAATTATCATTCGATATATGAAAATCGTATTAAATATTTGTTATTACTCCAATAATAGTAACTCTTTATAGTAGTAGTTTTCTGATTGATATTCTTGACTTGTGATAATTTGATAGTTCAATTAGCTAAAAACACTTTTTATTCGATAATAAATTTATGTTTATTTTTAAATCAAGACAGTAATTTTTTTTATATTTACAATAATTTATGTTGTGTTTAACCATTTGAATTAATATTGAGTGGCTACACTAGTATTCTAATTGAGGTGCTTACCATGAAGTTCAGCTGGCAACGCCCATTATGYAGAGAAAGTATGGATCAAGCATGAGCCTGGTGATTTATATATCTGGGCCTTAGGTTTGTTAGGAGGAAAGACGAGCCACTCCTTTGCTTAAGACCCAAARGAGGGGAAAACCCAAAATGATTTTCCATTTTCCTTCTGAAACTTTTTAACAGTTATTCGTCTATTATATATTTTATATACTTTTATTTTTTTATGAATGTGTAAGTTTTAAGTACATGTATTAATCGATTTTTAAATTGAATTCACACTCATGATTAAGACTCGAATCAAAATTGAATTTAAGCTCRATTTTCTAAACAAAGTTCGTATCGAGTTTGAATTTGAATTCAAAATTAAGGTTAAAATTGAACAAGCTCAAACTCAAATGTATAAATAATTAAATTGAAATTTAAGATTTTTAAGATTTGATTTGTGTGCAAACACTACCACCAAATTTTTCTTTTAATTATTTGAATGTATATATTATARTAAGAATAGTRAAATAAATTTRTAACACGCGTTTTGACTGATATAATATTAGTAATTTTATCTCTAACATATATATTCCTAAATGAAAAATGAAGGCAAAAATCACTTTAAAAAAATATCGTGTTAGACCGTTGCCACAATTGAAAATATTTTCCACCAAAGAGGTATCCTACTCCAAATGGCCTTTCATCAATCCACTG
Organism: Rhazya stricta; assembly: GCA_001752375.1. Lineage (NCBI taxonomy): Eukaryota > Viridiplantae > Streptophyta > Magnoliopsida > Gentianales > Apocynaceae > Rhazya > Rhazya stricta. The sequence continues at coordinate 4,130,362 of MEJB01000002.1, read as the reverse complement.
GACTACTCTTTTGCCAAGCAAGAAAGTGTGATAAATCGATTGAAGAAGGATGCAACTCCCATGTCGCACGAACCCTGTAGCAATCTCTCAAAATATGCAGGTTGATATTGGAAAATCGATTATAAATATTACCAGTTGGAAAATTCAGACTAACGACTCTATAGAGAAAAAATATTAAGTCTAGTCATTCTAGTAAATCAAAGGACGAGGAGCAAAGCAGTCAAGCATACTTTTAGGTTTTGCTCCAAATAGTCCAATTCCACCGGGCTGATTACTTTCACGAGCCTAGGATCGATCCGAAGTCAATTCTAGGTTTTTATCCACAAGATCGGTTCGGTTTTGCATCCAAGATCGTCCCAATCGGTGCTTGGATAGGCTTGAAATCAATTAAGTCTGTCACAAAATCGATCTCAGTGTCTTACTTGTCAATTCTAAATGACATTTTAAGTAGATTAAAGTCATTAATGAGAATATCTTGATTAAAATTTCAAGTTAAGTTRGAATGATGAATTTTCAAGAGAATTGAGATCAAAGATAATTAAAGTACGATGATTACAATTTGATTTGTTTCACCTATCCTTTATAAATCGTAAGATGAGAGAGTTTGATTTTGATTTTTAACAATTTCCCTGTCTTCTTGCCTGTCTCCTTCATAGGAGACCAGTAAGGAAAAAGAAAAAAAATAAAAAATAAAATGCATATATTCAAAGATTATGTGATTCACGTGTTAGTTTTTACTTCATTTGGTCATATTCTTTGAAAAATTTTCACTTTTTGAAAGTTATTTATATTTTTGACATACAATTTCGTACTATCAATTTTTTTGAATTTTGAATTTATAACTTTTTCTTTATCGTATAAAAATAAAACAAAAATATATATTTTTATTGCATTTTAAAATAATAAAAGAACCACATATGTTTTCTTAACTTATTTCCACTTAAGGTAGATATTTTGGAAATGAAGATGCAATARTTGAMGGAAAAAAGCCCTAAAAGAAAAGATGAAGGAGATGTCTTTCCAGATTGCATAGTCACCTTACGAAAGCTTATTTCAAATTACGGTCAGGTCAAAAACACTAATGCCTTCAAGAGAAAAGGCCATTCGTGATGAATTTTAAGAAAAACAGGACCAGATGGAGCAATACCTTATACCCCTCTCAGTCTACTTTCTTCATAACACGATTGAATATGTGAGCAACACGTGTGAGATTGCGACCCGAAATTCATCATACTTTGATTATTGCCGTCTCTATTTTCAAGGCTTTTGGCTTTGCACTTTTATTCTACTAGATAGAATTGACCCCCCACCTCCATCATCAAAACCTTTTCACAGATCCCCACCTCTATCTCTGCCTCTCTCTCCGTTCTCACGCTTCATTTGCAAATCGCAAAGCCTCTCAGGCCCTCCAAAAAGCTTTTCACTTTTTCCTGGCTGCTTTTTTGGAGTTGGATTTTGCCATATAATCATTCAACAATCACCAACCAGGAAAAATCTATCACATGCAAACTGATATTACTATTCTTGTAAGTTGGCTTGATCCCTTTTCAGCTTTCTCCCTTTCTTTTCCTTCCCGTTGATGCATGTAACTGCACCCAGTAAAAAGGCCAAAAGGATTATCTTTAAAACTTGAACTTTTTCTTGGTTTAATTTTATTGGGTTTTTAGAGTCTTGTCAAAAAATTTTAACTTTGTGTGAGAACCATGGATCTGTGTCCTGCCTTTGAATCTTGACCACTTTGTCAACGGTGGGTTAGGTTGTTTATGGCGTCCATTATTGACTGTACGTAGATTCTCTCTGTGTAACGCGACTTTGACTTCCAGACAGCACTATATGTTTTTTAAAGTTCCATTATTGACTGTGTTGTCGATTTTCACTGAGCAAATTGGAAAGTGTGTTTTCCAGAAAATGCTTTAGCAAAAGCATTTCCTTGGAAGAAGTTGTCTCTTGGGGGGAGAAGGGTCCTGTTGTTGTAACAAGTGATTGTTTGATTACAAGGAATACAAAGAAACTAGTAGACAAGGGGAATCCTTTGAAATTTCTTCGAATTGTCTTTACAGGAGAACTGGCAGAAAAAGTGAGTTGTTTTATTATTCCTGAATCTGACAGAGCAATTAGAAGGAGAGAGCAGATAGAGTTTTAATCAGGATCCGTTCATTTTTTTGAGTGAAACTTGAAGGGAAATTGTCATGAATTTTGGTTCATTAGAGGTTCTAACTCTGATGAAGAAATAAAGTAGTGATCTGGAAAAAGGTCTCTCTTGGTTTGGCACTCTGTATCTGTTAAAGAACAGAATAGAGATCAGGAGGAAATTCTTACTGAAGCTATTGTAATTCCTGCAGGCACTGATAAGGAAAGGGTCTTTTTTCATTTGATTGTGTTGGTGAAAGATGGGTTCCTTTCCTGGGCATGTTCTTCCGGGAACGCTGTTTCTTGTTGTTGGGATGTGGCATATCTGGTGTTCTGTAATGAGATATATATCAAACCCCAAATCGTTCCGAGTCAGGGTATGGAATCCTGTCTCTGGTTTTGATGGGAAGTTCAAGTACTTGGAACTTTATGTTATAACAATTGGAGGTTTCATTGACATGTGCATAGAGCTTTTCTATTCTACTCATCTCAAGTGGTTCGTTAATGGAGTCTTGAATCCTCAGCACATGAATAACTTTGAGCACGGTGGAATGCTTCTCATGTTCTTCATCTTTGGCTTAATTACATTGCTTTCTGAGAAAACCAGGTTAGTATCACTTTTCAATTATTTTTTCCTTGTTTATGTGGAGTTTTATATTGATTTCGATCTTACTATAGGGAAACAGAATGGAAAAGAAAGTTCTTTTGTTGTTTCTCTAAATCTCATGACTCGATGAACTTGAAAACTTATCTGTTTCGCGTGGTGCATGCCCCTGAAAACCTTTTGACTAAGCCAAAATTGAGGTATTGATGTTTGACCCTACCAACAAATAATGTAGGACTTAGATTCTTTTCTCATGTTGTCCCACTGTCCTACACAGGTAACATAGAGGAAGAGATTTAAGCTCTCAAATTGGGGGCATAGAAATAACTATTGGAACTGTTTAGTATATCAGGCTAGCCTGCAACTGACTGATAATCCAGGGAAGAAAAAGGTGGAGTTTTGGAATTGGTAGTTTGCGAAGTTTGCTATTCATGTGGCAAGCGATGTAAACATAGGTGTAGTCAGTAGTTTTTATGAAAAATGGGATGAAGTCAAGAGCACCATGGGGTTAGTATTATGACTTATTCTTGCAATCTAGTGTGTCAGTTTGCTCCTTGCTTTCTGTTGAATGTAAACAGAGGTGAGGTCAAGAGCACTGCGTGCCTGTAACATGACTTATTCTTATTTCGACGGTCACTGGGAACTCTGCTGTTTCATGCTATAACCATCCTTGTCTGTACAAGTTTGGCAAAACCCATGCTTGCAAAACTTATTAGATCATGTAACTTTGTGAACAATCTATTAGTTTGTCTGTTTCCTTTAGTTGTAGCCTACAGAAATTAATTTGGGGAAAAAAAAAGAATTTATGGGATGGAGTAAATTACTCTATCAACATTTGAAAGTCTTCTGTTGCAGACTATCTATTGTTTGAGGAGTTGATTTGGGATTCACTTGCATTTAAAATGACAAGACCAACATATTGTAAATGTTCTTGCTTGCTCAGACGACCAATTTTACTTTCTTTCTTATTGATTCTTGGTGAGCAAATTAGGGAGGTCCTCATATAAGTGGCCAATTAATTCAAGACATTATGTCAAAAATATGTCCAAGATACTGTTAGCAGCTGATGGGAGATAATCTCTGAATGATAGGGTCAAACATGGAAAATTTATTGTGATATTGACTTGACAAATCAATTGGAAGCAGTTGCTATGGATATCTTCAAATAGCTTTCAGATGCACTCCGTTGAGTTTCACGGGTATTTTATTTTATTTACTGACAATTGATTTCATTCATGACATCCTGGCTTTCATCCAGCTGCTGGAAACCAAATTCTTTTTGATACATAAAAGAAAAAAATAGACATATTTGGTTTTCATCTTGGCTTACATATTTGGCATTTCAGAGTACCAGTCATGTGATATCTATAATCTTCTGATGGAAAATGTACTTGGTACTCTGTTCAGGGTTAACTAAAAGTTGGAAAGGGTGAACTGCATCTAATCATTTTATAACTTACACCAAATAGAAAGACATTCAAATTGAATATGAACGTACACAAGTCATATCTTGGAATATAGAATATTCAGAGATTTGATTCAGTATTGAAAATATGCATGTTGTTTATGTTCTAGAAATAAAGGTGAAGAAGTGATATACTTAAAAATGCACTTTTGGAGGTTTGATGCTAAGATCATATTTAACTTTCTTGCTCCTTCGCTTGATTTTTCGTCTTCCTTTTGTGGGACATACCATATTTTCTTGTGTATTGGAGGTCGATTGCATGACTATCTGATTAGCAGCTCTATGGTAACTGTGCTGGTGAAGCATATAGGTTTCATTCCAATAAAATCTTCAAGCATCAGTGCTTCTGAAGTAAATCAATCCAATAGCCCTAGCAATTCTGCTCTAGGGATTGCTTAACTTTAATGGCTATTTTTCTGCTCAACATGCCTTAGATAATTGTTTCTGTAATTCTTGCTGTTTGTTATTATTTTTTTTTTTTTGGTTGTTTTCTTACTTAGGTTATTGATTGAAGTTTCCTAGATAAGCAGCCCTAATGCATAAAATATTCAAAGTCAAGATTACTCCACTTGCTTCCGCAGAGATTCATGTCTTTGTATTTCTGAACTTTAATGTTTGCCATAAGACATCTTAGCTTTTCCTGCCTTTGGTACTAAATCTTACTTCACCTGTTTGAAAATGGAGATTCAATTTACTTTTTGGAGTTCTCACATCTGTGTATTTGCTTTTGATATTGCAAAATTACTCCTAGAATGTGGGAGATCAATTCATGGTAACTCGTCTGTTTGGATCTGTTTCGAAATGGTGCTCCAATGTTATAAATAACCTGATTCGTCAGCGTTGCTCAAGATAATATAGCAATGCTAGGATATGTGGATATGATTTTATTCATTTTTTCCCCGTGTTGGTCTGGCTAACATATTGCTTATTCCCTTTTCAGCATTCTTCCCCTGCCAGAAGGAGCTTTATGCTTGATTGCTTCAACAGCATTTTGTGCAGAGTACTTCTTGTTCTATTTTCACTCAACTACACATCAGGGCCTTGAGGGGTATTATCACCTCATCCTTGTCCTTCTAATAGGCTTCTGCATTGCATCTACTGTCGCTGGAGCCCTCCTGCCAACGAGCTTCCCTATTGATTTATTCAACGGCATTGTTATAACTCTTCAAGGCCTCTGGTTCTATCAAACTGCCTTCACTCTCTATGGCCCAATGACGCCACATGGTTGCTGGCTCAAGGGAGACCAAATCATCTGTCATTCAAAGGAAAGCGAGGTCCGAGGCGAGTTGCTGGCTAACTTCCAGCTCTTTTCTCTAGTTTTCGGCGTCCTTGTTGCCACTGTAGGAGCTTATTTTCACGCAGACTCAAAATTTGGTCACTCTGATCTGAGGAGTTTACAAGAACCTCAAGATGCTTAAGATAGGATTTGCAGTGTATTGCAATTTTGTATTCTACATTCATTCTTTCAGTCTTTCTGAAGAGGCATATATAGAGGTATACCTCTGATCATGTCGGTCTCCATAATTTTCTAGCTACATTCTCCAAACCTAAAATTTTGATTGTACTGAGTTTTTCTTCTGTACATTTATATCTAATGATAGAAACTTACCAATTGTTCCCATTAGTAAGAAATCATGCACTCTTCTCTCTTTGTTATCCTCCAAAAAGGTTGATCAAGACTCGAATATTATGTTTGTTTGTCATTCCTTGAAAAGGTATGAACTCAAAATAAGAGTACTTGAGCTCGTCCACGGGATAGGATCCTTTTGAATAATAAAGTGGTGTTAGAGTTTAAGTTCGACATTCAGGTTAACGATTTGAATTCCATGCTTTGCCATTACAGCTAATCTAGCAATCCCTGTTGCATGACCTTGTGAAAGGGTCTATCTATCGAGATAAGGAAGAATAAGTGTGTTATTCCATATTTAACGAGTTTGAATGAATTTTATTAAATAAAGATATTAAGTTGTTTTAAATATATATATGTATAATTTAAAATTAAATTTAAATTGTTATTGAAGTTTGATACCTTACAGGAGGGCCCATTCCTAGGATAGGGGAAGCGGGAGAATATCTCGGCCCATCTAGATTAATTTTATCAAATAAAGATTTCAAGTTGTTTAAAAAATTAAAAGAAAACTATCCTCCATGTTGCTTAAAAATTGTCACAATAGTGTAAAACATAAAGAATATAAAATTGATCTAAAATTGTTATTGAAGTGACATCTTTACAGTTATATAGGAAAAGAAAAAGAATATAATTAATTATATAAGAAAAGTATTAATTTATGTAGTTGTTTAAAAATTAAACAATAGTAGAAATAAAAAGATATATTTAATGATATATTAATAAGTGATATGTGAAATACTTTAAAAAATAAGAAAAAATATATCCAGTGAAACACAAGAAAAATATTATATTGTGACATACTTTAAAAAATAAAGAAAGTATAATTTAAAATTAAATAAAGGTTTCATGTTCGATCCCGTCTTGAATCRATTCTTGCAAATTGGGATGAATCTAAATAAAAATAATTAATTTCGAATGTACTTTCTAATACAATAGTCACTTATATTTATATAAACAAAAATAATTTTGAAATAAATAATGAAATAAAAGATCATATAAACTTTAAAAATCTTGATATTACTGGTCAAGGAATTATGTGTCGTCTTACATTTTTATAGAATCATTGTGATTATAACATTTTAATAATTTTCATTTTTCTTTTGGATTTTGGAATTTATTTACTGAATAAAAAACATAAATTATGAAAAAGGAAATATGGCCAAGAAAATAAGTCAAAACCGACCCAACCAGAGCTTACGGTGCAAAACAATAAATACGATATTTATAGCCGTTAAAAATTTACAAATATGATTCTCTTCTCTTCAAACGGGCCCTCCCTACGATCACAACTCCTTCGTCTCGCTAACGCCATTGATGAAATTGGCCTTTTCTTCTCTCTGCTCTGCTGAAATTCTTGATTTCCAGGGTTTTCTGTAGAAAAAGAAGCTTTACGATCAGAGTTCTGTCTGCTTCGCGAACTCCATTGACAGACCGCTTGTCTCTTTTAGGCTATAAATTGCTAAGCTAACCGCGAAATTTCTTAATTTCAGGAGTTTTTTTTTTTAAATTATATCTAGATATCGAATTCTTTTTGTAGCGTATACTTTTACGTTTTTAGTCGTATTTTTTGTTTCTGCAAACTGAGAAGTGAATATGGACACAGGGAGAAGGTTCAAGTTGTCAAGAATTCCCTCCCCGGATCGAGTGCGCAATAGAAAACGATCATTTGATGATAATGTACGTTCTTAATCCTTTATATACTGTAATTTATGCGTTTTGTTAGTTTTCTTAAAGTTTTTCAATTCCAAGTTTCAGGGTTCTTGAATTGGATATGAATAACTTGTATCTTTTGAAGTTTGTGTTTGTTTAGATATATGTTAGTTTATGATTAGTCGTTTCGGAAATTTTACTATTTTTTTTCCATCTTCTTGAGCATTCTTGCTCAAATTATCTGTTTTGAATCTTTGTTGCTATTCCGATGGTGAAGCCTGTTCATTAATTTCTGATTACCTCGCTTTATTTTCGTATACCTTCACTTTTGCTGCAACTTTGATCAATGTTCTGTATATCGTGTGTTTTATTTTTCTTGTTTACCCCTTTTACTCGGTCCGTTGATGATTTTAAGTAGTACTTTACGTTATCATCTTGGGAATTCTTGGGTTGATGATTATCTGAGGTTGTGAATTCTGTTTGTCCGATCTTTTATGGTAGCAGTAACATGTATGGTTTAAGTTCCCTTACTATAGAATCTCTTTTTGAAATGCTTTCTGGTTTGAGGTTTTCACATGTCTACTTTCTAATAGTTTATCCTCACAATTATGTACATGTCTCAGGCTATGATTCTGTTATTCTAAGATTTCCCAATAATAAGACATTCTAGGCATTGATAATGATGACTTATTCCTTTATTGTCTAAATTTGCAGTTGGATAGATTCATCCCCAATAGATCTGCTATGGATTTCGACTTTGCGCATTATATGGTCACTGGAGGGAAGGTCATAGAGGGAAACAGTTCTCCTTGCTCTCCATTTAAAGAAGCTTATAGGAAGCATCTTATGGAATCCTTCAACATGAATAGAACAAGGATTCTTGCCTTCAAAAATAAACCACCGACTTCGCTAGAGAGCTGTCAGGAACCTTACTCGCCCATTTGTCAAGTGGAATCCATCAAACGGGGGAGGCACATCCCTCAAGTGAGTTTCATTTTCTTTTCATATTCAATCTACCCATTGAAACTTTCGCCCTCTCATATTTACAACTCACGATTCTAACGGTTCCTTTTTTTCAGTCACCTGAAAAGACACTAGATGCTCCTGATATGATAGATGACTTTTATCTAAATTTGTTGGACTGGAGCTACAGCAATGTTATTGCTATTGCACTTGCCAATTCTGTTTACTTGTGGAATGCTTCTGATGGTTCTACTACTGAACTTTTTGAGGTTAGTAATGATGATGGACCTGTGACAAGTGTCAGATGGGGATCAGATGGGAGATACCTTGCTGTTGGCTTGAATAATTCACATGTGCAGTTGTGGGATTCCTTAGCTGGGAAGATGGTAAGCTTCTTTTTCTAAATATCTTCTATATCTACATGTTTTTTGTTAATAACCAGAGAAACTAGAATGTCTGTTTGTTCATTTTTCCAAGAAGTTGGTTGTTCCCCTAGTATTACTTTGAGTTTATGAGATGAGTAAAGATGATGCAAGTCTGCAGCATACTGTGGAAAAGATAAACTTGTTTCAAATTCTGGAGGTCAATGGATTAGAGTTTGTGGTTTAAGTCAAATTCTTTTTATGCATTAAGCATCTGTAATGCATTTGATTTGGCTGTTCTTCATTGATATTGCAGAATATTGATTTCTCATACAGATTTCTTTGCTTCTTCCTTTTGTAAACAGCTAAGGACTTTGAGGGAGGGTCGCAGATCAAGAGTTGGTTCACTTGATTGGAATAGTCACATTTTGACAACTGGGGGACTGGATGGTATGATCATAAATAATGACGTGAGAATAAGGTCCCACAAGGTAGGAACTTATAGGGGACATAATCAGGAGGTTTGTGGATTGAAATGGTCCTCTTCAGGCCAGCAATTAGCAAGCGGAGGTAATGATAACTTAGTACACATATGGAGCAATTCAATGGCTTCTTCTACTTCAAGCAAGCAATGGATTCACCGCCTTGAAGACCACAAATCTGCTGTAAAAGCTCTTGCCTGGTGTCCTTTCCAAAGTAACCTGCTTGCATCTGGTGGTGGCATCGGGGATCATTGTATAAAGTTTTGGAACGCTCACACTGCAGCATGTTTGAACTCCGTTAACACAGGTTCGCAGGTCTGTTCCTTAGTTTGGAATAAACATGAACGCGAGCTTTTGAGCACTCATGGCTTCAACGACAATCAGCTTACTCTTTGGAAGTACCCTTCCATGGTTAAGATCACAGAGCTTTATGGTCACACATCAAGAGTCCTCTGTTCGGCTCAGGTGAAAGCTTACATTTAAAATTTTCATCCTTTATGGTGGAGAATAAAACACAGCATGTATGCTAGATTTTGATGCTGGAACGTCTATCTCATCACTGACCCTTCCCCCCTCCCCCCTCTTTGTTTGACATTTTATACAGAGTCCTGATGGCTATACTCTTGCAACGGCAGCTGCAGAYGAGACACTACGAATTTGGAACGTATTTGGAAATCCAAAACTAGTTAAGAAGAAGCCTGCTTCTGAATCCAAACAAGATCCATTTCCTAACATTGCTCGCATTAGATAGTTTTGGTTGCTGAAACTCAGTAGTTTCTTGGAGGCATATTGAAGTTGTGAATGTTCTGGTCAACACATTTCCTTTGTCCTGGAAGGGTATACAAAGAAAACTTCACATATTACTTGTAATATTATCACATTGTGTTTTGTCCTGAAGCTTCCTAATCTTAACCAGTTTATAGCTTTTGTAGAACTGATTCTGATCGAGTTAGTAACAATGCTGGAGCTAAATTTATTTTAAAAGAAAGAAGTAGTCTTTCCTTTCCACCATCTGGTCGATGGGGAAATTCAGTCAATTTTGTTTCTGTAGCTCTACCAGCAGAGTTGATCCAAGTGACTGGATCTTCCAGCCTAAGTAGAAACATGAATAGCCGACCAACCAAAGGATATAGAAAACTGAAAATGCTAATTTCATTTCTATTCAGATGATGCAATTTTCAGCTCAAGTAGATCACCAGCTACAGAGAGTAGAGGAAAGGTCTGAAATGGGAGCCTTCTGATATAATCTTCCGTATGCAGATGACTCGAATGATGGAAATCAAAGGGTGTAGCTTAACTCATTCTTCATTCGCTGCTCATAGAAGATAATATGAAGGAATCTTTTATGGGATGTTGAATCTCCCAAGTTTTTTTTTTAATAGAAAAATCTATTATTTACATGAAGACTAAATTTTTTATAGTTGGGGAAAGGAGGCATTAGGGTTTGCATCATGGCCCCCTAAATTACAAGTAAAGCAATTTATTGTTGAATTACCTTTTATCCTTTAATATTTGTACATTGTTGATTCTAGTGTTTGTCTTTATATTATTTTATTATAAAACATCGAACATTAATTTTTACCCCTAGAACATGATATAAGTGAATCATTTTATGCATTTTCATATCYGTTCATAATATCAATGGAAAGTGGAGGGCAGTGCTTTCTCCTAAGGGTCAATCGGGTGGATTCATCACTATCACTAAAAGATAAGATTAGTGGTGGGATTCTCTTAGCCAGACAATGAAAGATGATGTTTCATTTCTATAATTATCACAACGAAAAAGATGTATCAAAATATTTTTTATTATTTTCAACATTGCGGACCAAAATAATTGTTTGATAAACTCTCATGCATTATTTACGCCTAATATTCTTTTTCCTTCTTTTAGTACCTATAAAAGTGACTGATACTTGAAATATCAAACGTATTTAAGGCATGTTTCTTTTTGTATTTGTTATTTTCTATTTTCATTTTGGTTGTACTGAAAATTAGAAATCATCAAATGTTATTTTAAATATTTCAAAGTAAAATATTCTATTTTCTTTTATGATTTATCCAAAAAAATTTCTAATAACATAGATTACCACTTATTTTTATTTTTATGAAAATTGATGTGTATGAATGATATTAACTTAATATTATTATAAATTTAGATTTCTTACGTAAATTTATCTGAAATAGTTAAATATATTTATATTTAATTTATATCTGAAATAGTCTTGAATATCTTATCTTAAATTGAACCTGCATACGTATTATTACAAATGAGATTTATATTTATTTTTTCTTTTTTTCTTTTTCTTGATACTTTGACAAAGTTAGGAAAAGACCATGCTCGTGTAAGAGTGCTATCTTTGTAAATCATTTAAGCTGAGAGCCATTGTTACGTATAAACGATATCTTTCATAAGAAAAAGCAAAAGTAGAAAATGCACCATAACTCTGATTTAATATCTGGCGAGAATAATCCATTTCGAGCACATAAGATCACAAAAATTTATTATCATATGGAAAAGAATGAAACTCTCGAAGCACAAAGATAAGCCTCCTCCTTAAGACTCATAATCTTCTGAAAATGATAATGATAGATAAGTGCATATACGGGGAACTGGTTTTTGAATGTTGTCCTTACAACTAATTTTGAAGTTGGAACGGAATGATGCATCTGCAAAATTAAACATACAAATCTGCAAAGATAAACAGCAGATAATCATCACCCAGAAACAGGCAAAGAATACATTTTGTGAGCCCAATTTCAATCTTGACCTCATGAAAGAAGGGAACGCTGTAAACAATGCAATAAAAAAGCCATTTACATTACCCAAGCCTTTGAGAGAATATGGGTTTATCATCCAACTGATATTCACTCCAGTCCATCAAGTGCTCTGCATACTTCTCTGGAGCTGAAATTTCAAAAAATATCTTCTTAAGCTTGCAAAACCGATCAGCCTGTTATTCTCATACCTCAACATATTCTCTGCTCATAATGTGACCGTAGAATACTGGTAGAATTGGAACATAATTGGCTAGTAAGAAGAAGACTATATTAACATTTCCATTTTAGCCAAGTTAACAATTGTTCATTTATTCTTAATCATGCAACTCGTAACAAAATGTGTTAACTGCTATCTTATATATAGACTTTGTTCGCTTACAATTGATAAAACATATGACAAAAATGGAATATAGCAGATTTTGTAAATGATTTGTGAAACCACTGCCAATCCTATGAGACATGACCTCAGAAACTTACTTCAGTCTCAATTTTAGATATTCTTCCTAAGGAGATTTCCACCTCTGGCCTCACTCTGAATGTGCAGATGCACGTATCTGAGAAATATATTCTCTAACTTACTGCGGGCCAGCAGCCATTGCAGGGCAGTTCTCCATGCACAGAAATCTGTGATGCTGCGTGGAGCAGATTCACCTGACTGAAGACATCAAGCATGGTATTTGAAAAACCAAGTACTCTCCATTCGGAGTGGGTTCTCAGGGAGAGACTCATTGCAGTGTACAAGGCAAACAAGAGCATATGGTGCAATAAATGCTGTTAAAAGTCAATTCGGCTTTCAAGTAGAAAGCTTTCCCAAAAGAACAAATCGAGTTCTATTATTTATGCTTTCCTTACCCGGAACAGAAGTAGTGCAAAAGTAATCTTATTAAGAGATTGCAAGTGCGACGGTAGAACTTGTACACACATACAACCAACTACATGATAGCGCATATATATTATGATTGTTATATACTTTAAGAAGAAAACATGGAAATTCTCCATTCTGAAAACTTACTGTAAGTGCAATTATAGGAAACTATGCATTCATCTTGGCATATTTTGCTTGAATATGAATGGTTTGGAAGGTTGACAAGGTTGTCGTGAGTGAGATAAACAGCTCAAATTCGTAGTTATACTGATAACTGACACAGAATTGAAAACATCTGTACCATAGTTTATCACAGGATTGCTTTCAAATCCTTGTGTATTATCACAAAAGTATTATTGGATMATAGAAATTACAAGGAGGACGCCTTACAGCTTCACTTGGGATTCTTCTACCCAAAGTCAAACCAACGTGCATTCTCAGGCAAGAAATCAATGATCACTTATACTAACCTGTGAAATCCACCATGATCCATGGTTTGGCCTTAATCAGGTAAAGTAAACTATAAAAGAGGCATATGAAACAACCCTCATCAATCTAAAAGCTACAATAATCAGTAAGACAGAGATATAATAGACAAAGTAACAGCAGTSCGAAGAACTAGTAAATTTTATTTAATTAACAGAGAACCACCTTAACCATGATGGTGCGCTTATTTTGGGGAGGTAAGTCCTCTATTTCGTGTTCGAGAATAGTGAGTCTGACACTATAAGATGTTTAAATAGAAAATTTTAGAATGTTAGAATGAAACCACTGAAGACAGAAGAAAACTATTTCAGAAAAGAAAACTCTATTTTTCCTTCCCCAGAAGAACCAAACAGCGCCCTAGTCTTCAAATATCAACAAAAGGATGCAGCAGTAACTTTTCGGCAGTCCACCTTAATTCTAGACTAATCTTCCGTGCTTTCTTCAGAAAGTCCTCGGCATCTTTAGGTATTCCCCGGGATAAYTGGATAACTCGGTGTAGATTGTCTCCAACATAAACAAAATCACCCTCAAAATCTGAGATAGGTCTCTGAATTATCATCTCAAAAACACAGCATCCCAGTGCCCAAATATCAAAACCAAATCCATATTCTCCATACAAGATAGACTCCGGTGCCATGYAGAGTGATGTACCCCTTAGGGTACATCTCTTCCTTTTCCGATCTCTCTGCCTTGYGGCGAGACCCGAATCTGCAATCTTGAAAATTGATTTCCCTCCTTCTCCGCCAACAAGGAGGACGTTGTCGGGCTTTACGTCGCAGTGAACAATTCCCTGGGAGTGAATGTCTCTGAGGCCCAGTAACACAGACTTTGTAATCCATCTAATATCATACCAACACAGACCAGACCCTGAATATGCGTAATCCCTTAAACTCCCACCCGAGGCATACTCCAGGAAGATATTATGCAGCAGCAAGTTGTCCTCTTCAGATGCATCAGCCCCATAACAGCGAATCACATGCGGACTACCATCCAATTCAGCAAGCAACTCTCGTTCTTTTTGCAGCATCCGAGAACGAGAAAACTCCACCGCATTCACTGCAACAACGGGGGCCAGATCACGGTTCACATTATCGATTTCATCCTTTGTGAACTCTGCCTAACGACCCTAACCCAAACCCACCGCTGCCTAAAGTTTCCTCACGAACCCACATCGCTGGAGTGAATTTCACAATCAAAACCTGAAATTAAGAATTTCAAAGGAGTTGAGGTTTTTCCAATTTGCGAGGGAATCTGAAAACGAAGAATGTTTCCAATGAGATTTTCAATGTTAAGAGAATAGGTATAAGACAGTCTTTTAGCAATTGGCGCGTCTCAAAGGGCTAYGMGCCATCGTGTAACGGCTATTCTTTTCTGTYCCTTTTACAAGTCCTTCAAATTATATTTTCACCCCAAGTTGTTAATAAATTATTTTTTGTGTCAACAAGTTCRAAAATTTTATTTTGACACCAATACTTTAAAACRTTTTTAAATTTGATAATTACTGCTTACTAAATTATTTAATAATAAGAAGTTTCTAAATTTCAATCTCGTCCAACAAGGAAATTCTTAATTTGATGTATTAGTACTCTYTAACTTAGATATATGAGACCAATTTAATTTCAGCAATTTCATTTAATAAAAAATTTAAGACCTAATTAGAAACATAATTAAAACCAATAGTTGGCGAGCTATTCAGAGAAAAAGCTCGTTCAAAGTTAAGCTTAGCTTGAGCTCGATTGAGTAAATATATGAGTTTACTCTTAGCTTTGGCTCAACCTAAAATTATATACTTATTATGCTTCAAATTGTCTTAAATGCTACGTCTCCATATAATTATTGGTTTCCAAGTCAAGTTTTGTAACAGAATTGGGAGCTATAAGTAGTCTTCTAACCAAAAAGTTTTATAATGGGTAAGTTTTAATTGGTTGGCAATCAATAATACAAAGTCACCTATAAATTATTTATTCAAATAATAATAAACTTAATACTCATTAGGTAAGATTTTGAATTCAAACCTTGTGAATAGAGAAAATAAATTGAAAGAATTTGTTCTTTTCATGGATTTCCTCTCAACTTGAATTCAAATAGGTAAAGTCAAAGGCTGTGACTATCAAAAGTTACGCGACTAGGAGGCTGTGAATATCAAAAGTTATGCGACTCGGATCGAAATAGTCAGATTTGATTCTAAAAATCAATGGTTGAACTTAGAAAATAAATTGAAAGAATTTGTTCTTTTCATGGATTTCCTCTCAACTTGAATTCAAATAGGTAAAGTCAAAGGCTGTGAATATCAAAAGTTACGCGACTAGGAGGCTACGAATACCAGAAGTTATGCGACTCGGATCGAAATAGTCAGATTTGATTCTAAAAATCAATGGTTGAACTTACAAAATGGGATGTCTGTAACACTCATAAAAGGAGGGAGTACTCCCTACATTTTTTAAAATACATCATAATAAGATTTTTTTTAATTTTTTTAAAATATGTCCATTTCACTTATCGAATACCATAAATATATTTTTTCATCTTTGTCCTTATTTAATTTTTAAACTAATATCATAAGTCAACATCCTTCCTCTCTTGCAATTAATCTTTCTCTCATACAATTAATTTTTTTTCTTTTACAATATGAGGATAAATAGGTGATTTTAATAGTAATTTTAAACTGATTTATTATTTTATTATTTTATATATTTTATTATATTACGATATATTTTGAAAAATATTTCCGTATTACCACTACACAGGAAATAGAATGATTTGAAATGATTATAGAGGACAACATAATGTCATGTGCCTCAATTAAAATTGGCACGAGGTTTCAAAAGCAACAAAAAGGAAAAGACTTACCCCTCAAAGTATGAGAAAAATGGAGGCCACTTCACCCCTAAATCATTCCTTTGAGCTTCCATTTTTGACCTCTCCCTCTCAATTGCAGTACCACTCGAGTCCTCTTTATATATATGGCAAAATAAGAAGAAGATGCTAAGAACATCCAAAAGCCCAACAAGAGAGGAAAACGAGAAAACAGAGAGATGGAAAAACCCAACTCTGATCATGTGGTTCTGGACATGGATGAACAGAATCGCAAGAATTTGTCTGTAGAATCAGAACCAAATGATCAAACTATAGTCGGTGAAGCCAAGTGTTCTAATGTCTCCCCAAGACTTCAAACCTTACGTCTTGTCAGTTTCTCAAAACCCAAAGCAAGATCTGTAGAGCCTAACCTCCCAGTTTATCGTAGAACTTTATCCCAAACCAGTGAACATGAAACCTTGAAGGCCAATGAAAATTCTTTACCTTCTGATAGTGATGAAGATAGTGAGGAAAGTGAAGAAGAATATGGAGAGGACGAAGATGGAAATGGGCAAATAAGGTCCCGAAAAAGGAAGATCAAGATTCACTGGAGTTCTCTGGTTGAGTGGATTTTGTTTCTGGTCATAATGACTTGCTTAATATGCTCTCTCACCATTTCATCTCTCAAGAACAAATTCAAATGGGGTCTTGAAATATGGAAATGGTGGTTAATGGCACTAGTCATCATCTCCGGCCGCCTCGTCTCCGGTTGGGTAATCCGTTTCCTTGTTTTCCTCATTGAAAGAAATTTTATGCTAAGGGAAAAGGTCTTATACTTTGTTTATGGCCTTCGAAAAAGTTTCCAAAACTGTGTCTGGTTAGGTCTCGTTTTACTAGCATGGACATTCATGTTCACTGCACAAGTACAAAAGAAAAACAAAATTCTCAAGAAAGTTTTCCAAGCCTTGGTTGCTGTTCTTATCGGTGCAACAATTTGGCTAATCAAGATTATACTAGTAAAGGTGCTGGCTTCATCATTTCATGTTGCAACCTACTTTGATCGAATGAAAGAGAGCGTTTTTCACCATTATGTTCTTGATACGCTATCGGGGCCGCCCATGGACGAGGATGCTTATAAAGAGGCACACCASAGACATCTAATGGTATCAAAATCACTGCCTACAAAGCTGAAAGAATCAAAGCGTTTATCAAAGTCAAAAAGGGTTGCAAGTAGAAGAATTGATATTGAGAAGCTGAGGAAATTGAGCACACAGAACACATCTTCAGCCTGGAACGTAAAGAGATTGGTTAACTATGTGAGGTCCTTTGGGTTATCAACGATTTCCAGGACTGTTGATGAATTTGGGAGAACAGAAATCTCCAGTGAATGGGAGGCCAGAAATTGTGCCAAGAAGATATTCAAGAATGTTGCTAAACCTGGTGCCAAGTAAGTCATCTCTCTCTCTCTTTTTCCCCTATCGATCTTTGGTTCCCATCTAAATTTATTCTATTAACTTTATATGTTTGGGTTAAGAGAAACGAGAGAAGAGGAAGAGGAAAGGAAAGGAGAAGAAAAATTGATTATGGTATTTAAATAATCGACAATATTCACCAGTTATAGTACAATGTATATATTCTTGATTTCTTCATCGCTTCTTATCCTCTATCTTTGGAATTAGGATATATATGTTATGTTCTGCCTAATAAAAAATTATACTGAAAAATTGGAGGCAATAATATGTATTATATCTTTAATTCATACATATCGTGATTTGATTAATATAGTAAAAATTATGYGATAAAAAACATTCTAAAAAATTCGAATCTATTTTAYGAAAATATGTTTGGCATAAGACAACCCAAAAATCAAAATCATTCACAAAAGAAAAAGAAACACACTCACACACAAATGCAATTGCCTCGTTCTAGATTTGTAGTACAATTAGATTTACTTCCCCTAGCGTGGGATACATAGTTTAAAGTCGTAGTTCGGATGATGCTTATTGTATGCACTGCAACCAATAAAATAGCAAAAACATGCATGCAATTGTGACTACGTACGATTGTGAAATTTCCTCTGTCTTAGTTAAGGATATACTAATTTAATTTAAATTATTCCTGCATTTAATTAATATTGTCATCATTTAACTACGTGGGCCGAGAGTCAGTTAAATTATCAGTAACTAATCGCTAATGTCACAGAATTATTTTTTAATACCTTCATTATTACACATTTTTGTATTACAATAATATAAAGCTTAATATATTAATATTAGTGTAACATAAAATGTGATAATAATGTATTAAATAATTCAAAGGTCTAATTTTAGTTATCAGTCAGATTTGGAGTAAAAAATGGGCTTCACTACTCAGGTTTGTTAGAACTATAGGTTTAAAAATATGTATATATATAGTTATAATATATATATTATAATATAAGTGTCAAAAGATTTGGTGAACATGTTTGTAATAGAATTTTTCATTTAAAATGAGGCAGATAATCAAAAGTAAGTTTTTTTCTCTATGATATATTTACCTACCTTTTGATCATTAGTTTTACACGTAATATGTTAATAATTAATTAAAATATGGTAATAAAAGGAAATTTGACCCACATGATTCAATTTTTTTTTTTTTTACCAACTTTTGGAAAAGTATAACCACTAGTGTTAATAAATTAATAGCATTTCTTTGAATGTGGATAATGTGGTCCAGATRAAAGGCATTTTGGGTACATTTTAGTTGTGCTTCAAAACATATAAAATGTCAACATTATTGCCTTCCAAGTACACATCAATACCACCAGCCTAGCATTACCTTAATGCTCTATATATCAGTACTAGAGGACCATAAAAAGTCCATATGGAGAGACCAAATTAAGGCATGGGCTCAGACATGACAAATTATTTACCAACTATGTAGGGTTCAACATTTCCTAGGACCAATTGGAGATTACTRTTAGAAAAAGCATTGTGTTGCTTTYGRGAAAAWTTTTATTTTTTAGTATTCCGCAAAAATACTTTTCTGCACCGCAATTGATGCTTATCAAAGACTTTTTTTAAGGATAGCYAAGATTTATAAAAAAYCTTGACACTTTTTTCAAAAGCAGCTTTTTAGTTGGGAAAACAACCGAATGCTCCTTTGATATTAATTGTTCTATATTAATATATATGATTCTTTTAACATATTCTTTTCGTCTATATTAAAAGTAAAGTCTATATATATATATCATATTTTAATTAGAATTAATAAAAAATATATAATAGAGAGTATACCAAACATTCAAAGCCACTGTGTAAGTCATGATCTTGGATCAGTCAGGTGGTTACAAATCTAAAATGACACTCCATTTGAGGATAATTGTAAGTCAAGGACGGGGATACCCTTGTTTGGGGATATGATGAAAGTCGGACCTCCTTGTTCTCCTTTTTCAACAATACCATGAAAACCCCCACCAGTAGTAGTCCCCTCAATGGCCATCAACTCCGAGAGTTTTATGGTGGAAGGAAGGAGGAGGCCAGGAGGGTTTCGCACTTTTATCTAAGTTATGGTCCCCCCATATTTTGAAGCTCTCTACTTCTTGGCCAGAAAGGACATCGATTCAGTTGATCCTCCACCTTAAGCAATATCTGAATTGGTCCCAACCATTTTTCCGGCTCAGTTTACTTAATTTAGATGTTAGATTTGCTAATGAAATGGTGAATCCAGGACATAAAACATAATTCTCTTCTTGTTGAAGGTATATTGAAGAAGAAGACCTAATGAGATTCCTAAACAGAGTTGAGATTCATACCATATTCCCACTCTTTGAAGGTGCTCTTGAGACAGGAAGAATCACGAAATCTGCCTTCAGAAACTGGGTGGTAAGCTTGTATTGAAGAAATCTATAAAAGAAAATTCAAATTTTCATTCTTGAGTTTTGCTACTGAATCATAATTTTGAACTGAAAATCAGGTTCGTGCTTATTATGAGAGAAAATACTTAGCACATTCCTTGAATGATACAAAAACAGCAGTGCAACAGCTTCATAAGCTGGCAAGTGCAGTCGTTAGTGTGATTATCATTATTGTGTTCGTCCTAGTAATGGGATTGGCTTCAACCAAAGTTATAGCCGTCATTATTACACAGCTTCTTCTTCTGGGATTCACATTCCAGAACATGTGCAAGAATGTATTTGAGTCYATCGTCTTTGTCTTCGTCATGCATCCTTTCGATATCGGTGATCGTTGTGTCGTCGATGGCGTTCAGGTACGTACAGTTYTTGACAAACACAGTGAYCATATTTGTRTGCATCAGGTGAAGTCATGRGTGGCCCCTTRTGTTCATTTTGCAGATGATTGTGGAAGAGATGAACATMTTGAGCACAGTGTTCCTTCGTTATGATAATGAGAAGATTTATTAYCCCAACTCATTGTTACTCACAAAGCCAATCAGTAACTTCTACAGAAGCCCAGAAATGTGTGATGCTGTTGAGTTCACCATTGATCTCTCTACATCCATGGAGACCATTGTTGCACTCAAGAAGGCCATACAAACGTAAGAATCATGAAATTCTTTCTTGCTTGTACTTCTTACATGATTTCTTCTTAAGCAGACTTCATTTTTGGTTGGATGCAGATACATAGAAAGCAAGCCAAAGTACTGGAATCCGAAGCACTCAGTGATAGTGAAAGAAATAGGGAATGTGGACAGATTGAAAATGGCTCTATGTGTTCAACACACGATCAACCATCAAAACTATGGTGATAGGAACAGCCGCATCACAGAGCTTATCTTTGAGCTGAAGAGAATTATTGAGAGCCTCAATATTAAGTATCATCTTCTTCCTCAAGAAGTTCATCTCACTCAAGTCAACACGAACAACAATTTAAGGATGCCATTTCATTCTTAATTGATCATATGTAGGTGCGTGCCTATAAAGTTTTTCTTTTTCTTTTCATATGCAAAAAGACCTCTTTGTCTGTGTTTGTATATATTTTGGATTATTAGCATCTAATTATCTGTACTTTATGGCAGTGGAATTTTCCTTCTTGACATGCTTATGAGATGAGGGTTTGTTTGGTGTATGAAATTCTTGGCCTTTTAAGTTAGAATGAATAAAGAAATCAGCAAAAAAAAATATTTAAGCATAAAGTTTTTATGAGTTCATACAAGAGTTATATAGACTTTTTACCCTTTTGCGATTTTTGACAAGCAAAACCTTTCTTTTTTCCTCGTACACTTAAAGATTTTTATGATGTTTCGTATACAATATTGCTTGTGCCATTTACGGAACAAAAAAAAATAAATAAATAAAGACGAGTGGTTGAAGAAGATTATGCCATGTACATTGAAGTTTAGTTACAATTTTGAAGAAGAAAGGCCGAAGAACATTATGAACACCTTGTAATTGTTATGAAGATAGCAGGTTATGGAAGTTGCAGTATGCAAAACTTAACAACTAAAACTGAGAATTATGTAAAGTTGAGCTGAAACGAAAATAATAATAACACAGAGAAGTTAACATAGTATCCAGCAAATTTGCTAACTAATCCACGGGCCAAAGCCACAAACAAATCCACTATGAACTGGAATTTACAGATGGAGTTACAGAAACAGATTGCAGTATTCACAAAGGTTCTCAAATCTGAAAATGAGACAGACGAATGCTGCTATACAGAGAGCTCTATTTTCTRGACTAAAAACAGGACTCAAAAACTGAACTAAAACATAAAGCCAAAAGACTTATAAAATACTGCAAGAGAAATCAGASAACATGTCTGATTTCTTGCCTGAAATTAAGCAGCACCATGCTGATGTGATGACTGTAGCTGCATATCATTGCTGCACTTCAGTTTCTTCATTCTCCTGAACAGTTATTGGCCTCAATTTCCAGTTCCCTTTCCAACTGCTCCATCTTGCCACTTTTCCAGCCTTCAAGTGATTAGCTGAGTTGGTTAATCTCAACTTTGTCTGATTCATGATCCTTAGCAGGATTTAATCAATGAACTTRCTTGCTGATCATTGAAACAGCTATGACATTGTCTTTTACATTRCTGYTGTCTTGAGCTGATCAAAGAATCATACTTTTAAGTCGTAATTCTTAACAGTAATGATGAGAATGAAAGGAGCTTGAAGCTGGAAGTAAGTCTCTCTATTGCCGATGGCTGACAAATCTGGAAAAGGAATTCATAAGACGATGAAGACGAGGATAGGACAATCAGCGTGAAAATATGCCCTAACTTTTAAGGAGGGGTAGAAGAGTGAGTTGAGATAGCAAGACTCTAATAAGGCGACGTGAGGGGCGGCCTTATCTATGGCATGTTCTAATTATGAGACTTAAGTTTGGGCTGCATAACTAGTGGGCCGGCCTCAGGCTTGASTCTAGGCCTACTAAATTCCCACTCACTCATTCGGTGGCCACCAAGCAGCATAAGAGTATTCCATCCAAGCCCAAGGATTCGATATTCTAAATCCGAATGAAAAAAACAAAAAAGATAAAAGGGCAAAAGGACAGCTGCATCACATCTCAGAATATCAACATAATACTAACATTAACCTGCGGGATATTATCGATCACAAAAATTTTATGATGTCATGCATTGTTGGAATTGTCTTAAACTAGCGCCAATCCCTACCGACCTAGGAATTGTAACACATAGTAGTGGTCGAGAAACGTGGCGCCACCGCAAGAGCAAAGAGATACACCTCACCATCCACCGAGCACTGCAATTTATGAGATGCCCAAATTCAATAAAATATAATTCCATGGAATATAAAGTCAAGCTGATAAGATAGAATCTCCCTCTACCTCTCTCTCTCTCTAAATGTATCGACACCAACCTCTCATTTTTCATGACCTAACTATGTGACAAAACCACCCATTCTATTYTATGACAAAATCACATGATATGGTATATTATAATGCATCAATCCTACGTGAGGATGGCATATAAATTTAATTTTAAAAATGCAAAAATAAATGAAAGAAATATTAAAAGGACGAGATAGTATTAATAATATTATTATATAAGTTTTAAAAAAATACTAAGTCCATAAAAAATTTTAAAAATATTAAAAAGTAATTTCTCTCGCTATTCTTTAACTCTATCATTTATCCTACCTCAAATGAATACATATAATATTATATAATTATGTAGATCACATCAATTGTGCAACAAAAAATTAATTTAAATTCTCATTAAAATAATATATTTTWAAAAAGAGACGTAACTTTTAAAATACTTGACCACATCCCTTGTTAGACAAGATAAATAGGGAAGGGAATATGCCAAACTTTTACCATCGGAAGAGCCAAAACCAATATTGTCAGTTTCGAATTATTCTAATAGACAATTAGAAAGTYGAGAGTTTGTAATTTTTGTATGCTATCCTTCTCTTACATGTTACAGAACAGTTGTTATCTCTCTAAAACAGTAATTCATAKATGGAGAAAGAGTACCATTATATTATTGAGGTTCTTTTCATGCACCTAGAGGGATACCTGTTCAGCCTCTTCTACCACCGGTCCACTACCCCAAATAAATTTAGGCTGCAAGTTAGTCCACCTTTTGGTRAGCTTACTGGTTGTACCTCAGATCATATCCAACACTTTCGAGAAGCGACTATGCTGTTTACTATAAGGTCCGTTTTATAAAATTAAAGTATGAAAATCRAAGTTTAAATATTATAGTTTAATAAATAATTGAATTTTTTAATACTGAACATCTATTTCGTAATATTGAAATAGAGTTTTTAAGATATTTAGAAGTATATAAATTTATTTGAAAAAATAAAATTAAACGTATTTAAAAAGGATTGTGATAAATCCCAACATTAGTCGACAACTCTCTTGAAGAAATTTTCTACAAAAGATTTACAGCTAAACATATAGTATTATAACAATTGCTCATAAAAAATGTCATTCCCATATGAGGTAAATTCTAGAAACCCATTCGTTTTACGTTTGTGGATTTTTTTAATTTCATTTTCTGACCAGAATAAAGTTAAAAGAATATACTGGATGTGCATACTTTTGATTCGTTTTGCATCTCAATTATATATTTTGGTCTGACTTTGCATGTAAAATACAATAATAAAGTATTTCAAATAAATATAATATATTTTTTAACACTTTGATTGAAAAATATTAAGAATATTGGATTTGAAAGATTAAATTTTCTGCTTAAGAAATTGGCTGTCAAAATAATAATAAAGATAAGTATGGATAATATAATTGACAAATAAATCTCTGTCTTTCTCGAAGGTCAGAAGTATTTTTACCCATGATTTTCTAATCGGATCAAATTAGCTTATTAAAAATCGGATGCAGATATAAAAAAAGTAGATTAATAAAAATTTGCAAATTGGTTAAGGAGTTTTCGTTGAGTCAAACTCCAAACTGCATTGTGGGATCTTGGTCAACATGCAAATGTGACCAAGGATAACCCCCAGTTTTCTGGTGATTTTCTCCGCCGCGTAACTAAGGGAGTTTTTATCCAACAATTTCGCCAGTAAGAATATATAATAAAAAAAGTTGTCATATWTCTATAAGCTAGAGTATAGTCATATAAATAATTTTTTATTAACTATATAAAAGACAAAAAAAAAGAAAATTAGAATATTCTTGTCTGATTTTCTTAGCAATAGAGATCTACGTAAGAATAATATTTAATACATATATTCATCTAAAACTTGTAGTCAATAATTCATCTTAGGATAATTAAAATAAAATATTAATATTTAATATCTTAATCACTCAAAATCTCCAAATATTATTGGACACGAAGAAAAAGGAAACACTCATAAATACACGCCTAATAATAATAATAGTACTCCATGGCCAAGTAATGCCCAACAACCACGTGAGGAGAATTGGTATAAATCGTTATAGCACATGAATGATGTCACGATTTTGAAATAGTCAAAGGTGTTGACCACCTTACATCCGCCGTCCATTAGATTGCTTCAAATCCTCACCGCTCTGCTCATCCTTCCACCATCCTCACTCTTCACGACCTTTGGTATTTTAAGAGATATTCATATTAATAATGTGATAATTTTGATCGATTAAAAATAATTATATATATTAATTATTCATAAGTTAGATAATATTTTGATRT
The DNA here is from genome assembly GCA_001752375.1 of Rhazya stricta. NCBI lineage: Eukaryota > Viridiplantae > Streptophyta > Magnoliopsida > Gentianales > Apocynaceae > Rhazya > Rhazya stricta. The sequence continues at coordinate 4,105,050 of MEJB01000002.1, read as the reverse complement.
TTTGGCTTATTTATTAATATGTGTTGCTTATTTTTACTTGGTAGAGATTTAGTTCCTAACCTTTTATATTTATTATTTGAATAAGATTTTATTAACGAGCTAAAACATACTTCATATAATAAGATATCATTAAATTATATTATTAAAATATATATTTTATATATTTATTTCTTTCGTAATCCTATTAGAAGAAAAATTATCTTCTGTACATTTTTTACCACATAAATGGAAATAACATTTGAATTACCTAGGTTCAAATATTGTAGTAATTTCTCCTTTTCACGTTTTCTATTTTTACCTTGTGCCCTTGGCCTCCCTTTTCCTGCCCATAAATTCACCACCACCCCAACCCGACCCAATTTTACCCCACGACGGTGACAATTATAAGTTCATAATAATTACCATCATTATCCTCCCTTTCACCGCCCCCACAAACACCAGCATATATATTCACACATAATGTGTATATAATAAAAGCATAACAATATAAAGAAAGGGCCGCTATATGCAAACGCACGCATAGACACATACCAGAATAGGGGGTTTGGGTTAGGTCAGAGCTGTGGATTTCTCCCTCTCTTCTTCCGTGGCTTCCTCTTTAGGTTATGCCGTTTTCCCCTCAGGTACGGATTTCTGATATATGCATAGACGTATACATGGATTTGTGATATACGTCTGTAATTGTTTTAGTTTAGAAGCTTATGTGGTTTGGGTGATTAGATCTGATGATTGGGGGATKTGCGTTTCGGGAGATCTAGGGTCAGGGTCCGGACGTGCTTGTTTGTTTGTTTTGTTGTTTCCTCAGTGCTTATGTTTGGGATTATATGTGATTTTTAATTTGAATACTGGATCTTTTTCAATTTGATGTATATTGTGCTTTAATGTGGTTATATACGGAGGACGTTGTTAAATGGCTACTTAATTGGGCATCTTGTCGGACCAAACTGAGATAGGGGATTTATGTTGTTTCTGGATTTGGAGATTCTTTGCGTTAATTTTTATTAATTTTCTGTTGATTCTATGAATTTGTAAGGTCTTTTAGGGTTTTGTTAGGCTGGGGGGTTGATTTGATGAATTAGAGTGTTATATGACTTATGAACTTTAGAAGAGGAAAAAAATTGTTTTCCTTGGTCGAAGGAATTTATATTTGTGGACGATATCCAATAGGCTAAAATCTTATATCCTGAAGTTCCATCTTCAAATGGATGATTGTGTTTGAATATGCGTTTTCCCTGATATTTTGGCTGTAAGGAATCTAAGATTAGTGTTCTGCTTAATCAAATTTGAGCCTTTTTCCCTTCCTTCCCACCTCTGCCGTTGGTTGTTATCGGTTGGTTTCATGGAATAATGGAATCTGTTTTAGATTTAGTAAGGTTTCAATTTGACGCAATGGGTTATAATGAATAGGAGTGATTGGGTTACTGTTACTCTTTCGAGGATGTAGGATGAAAGAAACCTGTCTAATGTTATTCTTGCCAACTTGATAATGTACTGCTACGACCAAGTCTATATTAAGCAGCTATTAAATTCTACGTTTCATAATCTCGTTTTCTTACCTTCCTGAATGTGGAGCATGGCATCTCTGTGCATTTGAAAGAAAAGGAAATGCATTACAAGAAGTAAAGAATGCAAAAAATGGAACAGGAAAGATTTAGAAAGACTTTGTTTTAGATTGAAATGGCTAAAATGTCCATAGCAAATAAAGGATAGTTAATGGTTGAGTTGGGTCATACTAGAATGAGTTGAGCAAGGTCTGAAAGTCATGGTCCGAAAAATTGAAGTAAGTTTTATTGTTTGTTCTTCTCATCCTTCGCCTCTGAGCTGCTATTTATTTCACGATGCTTGTTAAGTTATAATAGAATGTGATTTTGATACTTCAGCTCTTGGTAATATTAGTTGTTTTCTGAACTCTCTAGCCAGGTTAATTGCAGCTAGCACACTCGTGCATCTCCTGAATAGTAAAAGGTTTTTCTCTTATTGAACTTGGCTTTCTTGTAAACAATAAATACTAGAGATGAAGTATTGGGACCAAATTTTTGTAGTGTTTCATTTTTGCCGTCAAATTCTGCTTCTTGCCATGACACAACCTTGCACATAGGCTGATTTTGACTTGAGCAATATTTTTCTTTCCTATAATGCTATTTTATGATTTTGGGATGCTTGTTGTTTATCATCTTGACACATTGTTTGCTTCTATCAGGTTGTGTCAGGCTTCTGKATTACTTCCTTTTATGTTATGCTATATTATGGTTGAGGGATGTTGTTTATAATCTTGATATGTTGTTTGCCTCTGTCAGGTTTTGTTGCGCTTCATTTTGAAGGATTTAATTTTACTTAGGACATGGAGCAAGTTTGCCTCTGGTCAAATTGGGTCAAATACTGGGGGTTTTCATTCCAGGAAGTTCTCGATTGGCGGTTTCTCATTGTTGGGGACTTTCTTCTTGTTTCTTTTGTCAATTGCACCTAGTGAACAGCTTCTCATGATCGATCAGTCGAAGAGGCCAAATGCAAATTTTTGAGATAACTGTTGGATCTTTAGTGCTTTTTTATATGTGAGATAATATTTCATTGATATTCAAAAGCTTTTTACTCTGATGATGGTTGTGCCACTGATTTATGTTTCCAATCTTATTCTTGGTAGTGCTTTGTTGATACAGCATCCTTTTGAGATCCTTTGGAAACAGTCGTCTGAGGTATTGCTTCATTGTGCTTGTCGTTGTTGTTCCTTTATATTTACTCTCCTTTGAGCCGGTTCTGAACTTGGTATATGGTGTCTTTTCTGCAGGGCTGAAGTTTGCAAGCAATACGTGCAAGTTTGTTTTCATGGTCAAGTAGATAGTTAGATGCACTTTCTTCGTGCAGAGTTAGTATTTCTTAGCTATCTCTAGTCTTTTCTCTTGATGGAAGTGTGTTAAGAGTTATACTTGGTTGACTGAGGATTTGGCATTATTCAATAGAATATAGTGGAAGTAGTCACTGAGAAGATTTCCACAACATAGTCAGTCGGCCATGTTTGAGCTGAAAATTACATTTTACAGATAGATACTCTTCTGTCTCCATCAAATCCGGACTGGTATCAGGATGATCAGCAGCTATTCTGTTTCCATGTTCCTTTCTACATGTCGTCGTCTCAAAGTCTCTGATATGATATATTCGATAAATAAGGCTCTGGAGCCCGTCAATCATTACCATACTGTTTTTGTCCTCGAGTGTGGAGCTGCTGAAGATTGATGTTGGATTTGGCGGGACTAGCCAGATTTTAATTTTTATTATATAGCTTTCTTTTACAGCCATCTTTTAATATAAAGTTCTACACTTCTATGTTGCTATTTTTTGTCCAATAAAGACGCTATTGCCTGCTGTGAAATCGCTGAAAATGGAAAGGTGCGTTCTGCTGTTTTTTCATTCTTTAGCACATTCTGCCACGGGTTCGAGTTTAATATACTATGGTTTCTCGTACAGGTACAAGGTAATCAAGGAAGTTGGAAATGGTACTTTTGGAAGTGTTTGGCGTGCATTGAATAGGCAGACTGGTGAAGTGGTAGGTTTCCGTATTAGGTCTATATTCTTCTATGGATATTCCATGATGATTTATTTTGTTCAATTGCAATAATCCATGTGGAAATAACACATTAAGTTTACTGTTTTATCTCACTCATCCCATTAATAGGTGGCAATCAAACAAATGAAGAAGAAGTACTATTCATGGGAAGAGTGCATAAACTTGAGAGAAGTCAAGGTGACCTGGGTTCTCTGCTTTGTAGTTTATCTTTTGCCTTTTTCTTTTGGTCTAATGAAGTGACATTCTGGTTTTTCAGTCACTTAGGAAAATGAACCATCCAAATATTGTCAAGCTGAAAGAAGTCATCAGGGAACATGACATCCTCTACTTTGTGTTTGAGTACATGGTATGCTTCAACTCTTGCATAAATAAGCTACCTCACCTTCTTTGTGGTTGAACTTCCAATGATATTAATTTGCAACTTTTCAGGAATGCAATTTATATCAGCTAATGAAAGACAGGGGAAAACTTTTCTCTGAAGCTGAAGTGAAAAACTGGTGCTTCCAAGTATTCCAAGGCCTTGCATACATGCATCAACGTGGATTCTTTCATCGTGATCTTAAGCCAGGTAACTGCTACATGCTATACAGTGCAAGATTATTAGGACAGGTTGAAGCTGAAATCTGAAGTCAATACATGTTCTGCGATGTGTGATATATCTTTCTTATATGTTTCCAGGTCTTCATTTCAGAAGTTTTTTGACGTCGAACAAACATCTGCTAATTTATCAGCTTAATGATACCTAATTGATGCTTTTTTTCTTTTTCTATAACTGTTTGTTGAATTGAGATATGCGAACTGAGATACGTTTCATGGGCATCTTGTAACTGGTTGCAAGTGAATTATTTTTAATTAATGGAAAACTGATAGATTGACATGCTGCATCTTTCATGCATGCTGTTTTGTCATGGACACCACCTTGGAGTTTGGGTGGCAAATCTGTGTTGCATGGAAACTATTTCATTAATTTTCAACCATTTACTGTACATAATTTTCTGTTTGTTCAGAGAACTTGCTGGTCTCAAAGGATATCATAAAAATTGCTGATTTTGGTCTCGCTCGTGAAATCAATTCTCAACCTCCATATACAGAATATGTCTCAACACGCTGGTGGGTCTTACCTGTCTATATTCCTAATGAAAGCGCATCATTGCTTCTTTTTTTCTTTGAGCTGAGATGTGGATTTGCAGGTATCGGGCTCCTGAAGTTCTGCTTCAGTCTCCAACTTATGGTCCTGCTGTAGGTGAGACAATGTGAAATTCTTTGCTGAATGTTTTAGTAATGCCTTCGAGAAACAGAGATTCAATTTGCTTCTGCTGTGGTCAGATATGTGGGCAATGGGAGCAATAATGTCCGAGTTGTTAACCCTTCGGCCTTTATTTCCGGGTTCAAGGTATATGGGATTCATATTGCTTTGCTTGTGATGTGGTTTTTATTAAATAGTTCCTGACTTCTTGGTGTTTCCTTGTTAAGCGCCCTACTCTTTGATGCATATTTTGCACATGAAAGAAGTCTGATTTAGGATTATTGTGGGCAATATTGACTTCTTGAGTCTGCTCTTTAACATATACAAATATTTGATTGGTGATTTCATTGGCGCTGTTTCTGCCATTTTGTCCTTGTATAAATTCTTTTGAAGAGAATTGGATAGAAAGAGCATCTAGAATTGATAGAATTAAATCATTTTCATGCTTTCTTCTTTATGATGCTTTGTTAGTACATGTTAAGGAAATTCAGTATCGCATCATTAATGACATCCTTTTTTGCTTCCCTGCTGCAGCGAAGCAGATGAAATCTATAAAATATGCAGTGTTATAGGGAGTCCTACAGAGAGTGTGTGGGCAGAAGGTCTTGAACTTGCTAGTGTTATTAACTACCAGTTTCCACAGGTATGGCTGTCTGCTGAAAGGACAGTATCCCCCTTAATAATTTTTGGTGGATGTTATTTGGTGATCTATACCTTTATCGTGGTAATTGGTCTTTGGGTCGCTATGCTCTCCTCCTATCGGATTTTGAATTGGACTCTTGGGTCCAATAACTTATCCCATGTTCTTCATATGACAGGTTGCTGGTGTCCACCTCTCTGTGTTGATGCCTTCTGCTAGTGATGATGCAATTGATCTTATAACAGTAAGTTCTGGTTCAACTGATGAGCTGTTCTTTAGTCTTGATTTGACATGCATAAAATATTTTGGTGGAGAGATGAAGTATTGACAATACAGTAAACATATTTCATCCCAACTCGTGCAAGTCCCCTTTCCAAAGAAAAGGAAAAAAGTTATAAAGGAAAAGTAGAAAAGGAGAAAGTGGGTTAGCATTTCTTTATTTTCTTTTCTTGTTCCAACTTTGTAGTCGCTTTGCTCGTGGGACCCGTGTAAAAGGCCAACGGCATCAGAGGCTCTCCAGCATCCTTTCTTCCAGGTGATAAACTACTGAATTTTTTCAGAAGGAAATTGTACCTCAGATACTTGCAATATGCATAACATTGTTGTTTGATGTGGCAGAGTTGCTTCTATGTGCCACCATCCTTGCGCCAGAAAGCTGCTTTTGCTAAAACGCCGCCATCCGGTTAGCCTTCAAAAATGCGTCAAGTGTTTGTTTATATATGGGCCTCTTATCAGTAATTAGATGTTCTTCCTGTTGCAGCTGGAACAAGAATTCCATCGGAGCAAAAGTCTGTCAGGAGATGTTCAGGGACTTTGTCTAATGTGAAGCAAACAAACAATTCCCCCAAACCACGTGCACCATTGCATGCAGGTTAGTTTTAAAGCGTTAATATTGTGGTTTATGGGTRTCATCTAATATTTTTTGGAATGCTGCCATGATGCATATCACGAATTTGGTCAACTCTTAGTGAAATACATATGGTAACTGATGTGCTACCAAATGATAGATAAAGCCATAGAATCATCTTTTGGGATAAATACCAAGTTCTTGTGAGAACTCAATTTCTATTTGGACCAGTTGCTACTCCATATGCCAAGATAATGGTCATTCCAGTGACATGTTTCCATTCTCTTTTGATAAAAGACTACCTATTTCTCAGAAATAAGTTGTAATGATACATAAACTATTGAAATTTGGACTTGGAACAATTATTTTCTTATGTTCCATTTCCCCAAAAAAAATTGGATGCATGCTTATTGGTGCTGATATCATGTTTTTGGAACAATTATTTTCTTATGTTCCATTTCCTCCCAAAAAATTGGAGTCATATGATCTGAATAGAGTCTAGTGTCACATGCGTGCTTATTGGTGCTGGTATCATGTTTTCCTTATCTTTATAGGTGTCCAACGGAAGCTGGAGATGAACAGTCAGGTATATTTTTTTGTTGAGTGATAATCTGGATAATTTGTATCCGGCATTGCTTCTCACTAGTATGTATATGATTGACCTAGTTTCCCTGCTTTTGGTTTTTAGGATGACCAAAAATATTTGAAGAACGCTGTGAAGCAACAACCCAGATATAGACCACCTGCAAAGAATGCTCCAGGTAAGCCGTATTTCTTGGTTGTCCATGTTGCAGTGTTTGTTTATTCGAGTTGTCTTAATAAAATGGGTTGAAAGATTCAAATGCAAAGCAGCATTAAATGACGTAGGAAATACATTGTTTCCTCCATTGATTGGAGCACATCCTTAATGTTTTAGGATTTAGCATGCTAAGAACGGATTAAGAAAGTATGATGCTTGAGAATCTTTTCGTGCCATATGTAATGATATAGATATGTTTGGGGCATGTGTCKGTTTCATTGATGTGATTACTTATGGGCGTGCTTGCTATATGCAATTCGAATAATTTCTGTTTGGTCTGTCACTGCATCTTTGCGTGTTCATCTTGTGAATGAAGTGTTTAAGCATCGGCAATCTCTCTGGTGGTGCTTTTCATTTTTTTAGAGCTCCTTTCAAAGTCAAACATGAAGGTCACGTCCATGTGTATCGTGGACTGCTTTTTTGGGATATGATTTTGTTTTAGGACTTGCTGAACCTCTCTTTTTTTCTTTTTCTTTTTCTTTTATATATAAATAATATAATAATAATCATTGAAATCTTCTCCAGCAGTTGCTAATCATATTGGACGGACTCGTGGATCATCTGTGTCTGATATGTCTGAGAAGTTTGGGAACATGACAATTGGCTCTAGTAAGCTGGCTGCAAAACAGCAACCTCCACCTATGAAGGCCGGAGGATGGCATGGGCAATCTGATATATTCTTTGGGAGATCTCAAGAGATTTTACCGGGAAGAAGTTTCACCAGAAAGGTAGCAGGATGAAGAATATCTACACCTAGATAGATATATGAATGTCTGCCGTGGGAGTGTGTTCCTTCTGAGTCTTAATGATTACCAGTTTTTGTTATGCAATTGGGACATAAACAGTTGCTGTTATCATTATCTATAGTTCTACAATGTGATAATTTTGGATTTTAGCGTGCATGATGATGAGATGAAAAATATTCACACCTGGACATATAAGTGTGTATGCCATTGGGATTGTGTTCCCTCCTGGGTCTTGAATAAAAATGGCGTTGGTTCAGTGTTTCTTATGTCATTGGAACATTAAATAGTTGCTCTTATTATAATCTGTAACTCTTATGATACGATAATTCTGGGATCTTAGTGCTGTTCATGGTGGATGTGGTTTAGTTTTTGCTCGGAGTTATGACTATTAGCTTCCGAATACATCTGCTTTGGATCCAATTAGGGAGCAGAGCGACGTGGAGTCTTTCGTGGCTGCAGTGGAGATAAATTTTTAAATGCGCTAAGAGCGAGTCGGCCTTACTTTTTCGCGAGGGTTGCTTCTCTCTCCTCCCCTTTGCTGTCCTCTCCTCCGTTTTGCTTCTCCATTATCAGAACCATCAGCGACTATCGCTGGCTACCTATACATCCGCTGGGAGGAGCCTTGCCGATTAAGTTCACTGTGCCAATGAATCGATGATTACATTGCCACAAATAATTAACAAGTTGTTCGACATTCATATCTAGTGGTTTCAGATTATTAGGAGGCTATATGATATATTTTAGTAATCATTGTTTTCAAGGGAACTTTTTCTTACTTCACTTCTACGTATTCCATCAAAACTAAATACGTCTTTTGGTAGGGGTCATTTGACAATCAAATTCTATAGGACCGTTGACTCTGAAAGAAAGGGCACCAGACAGAAGCGACAATATCAGAGCATTCATCATGAGATTGAGAGGCGGACGTATTTGAAAAAGGGCAAAGGAGGAGCGGTGGATGCGCGTTGTAGGGTCCTCTGGTAAAATATCCTGAAAAAGGTACAAGATGCAAGTGCATAATCACTTTGTATGATCGGCAGAAAACGTCAATCTTTTATAGAGATGGGTTTTCCAGAAAACTCGAGCATGCTCTTGCATGAGAAGCTGCTAACCGCGTTTTTCATACTAAAATTCAAAGGCAGAGTTACAAAAGAAATTTGTGAATAATCGTTCTTTCTGGCATCTGAATTATCCAAGAAAGCTTTGAAAGAAAAAGAATGAAAAGGGAAGACAATGCTCAAAATATTTAAAAAGAAAAAAAGAATTTGAGATCTGAAGGTATAGGCTGTGATATATAACTAAATAGAAACAAAAATGGCATCCCACAACGAGAGAGCTTACGATGCTGGCCCCTCAGATTGAGCTGTTCTATGCCAGCCATACTCTATTTTGACACTGTGACGACTGTACTGTTCCCGGGAGGACCTGCAGTCATTCTTTGGCGACTTCAGCTTGGAAGGCAAAATTGGCACCATATCTTGTTAGCGTTGTTTGTTTCTGCTTGAAAAATTTGGTGCTTCTTTTCAAACTGCAGCTGACTGTTACTTAAAGAAAACATCACCTTTGAAGACTGCCATCTAGAGGTATTGTGCTTGTATTCTATCCCTATTAGATTCCCACCAAAGCTTTGCATGTACCTCACCAAACCTTTCACGGCTGAAGAGAAAGGAATAGGGAAAGAGATGATTAACAAAATGAAGGTAAGAATATCAACATAATCTGAAAATTTTTCTATTTTTATTGTTCAAAGTTTCCCATTAGAAGTTTTTCTAACTTGACCATGTGTTCCTCTAGGCTGCAGAATTCAATCTAAGGCAGTAACACTAAATTCAACAAAGAAGAAAAAAGCAAATAAGAAATCTACACTTGAAGAACTTCTAGGATTTTGTTTTTCATTTGAAGCGCAATGAATTAGATGTTTTATCTTCTTTATTTGGTTGCTAATGTCCACAAATTTGCTAACATGTTTGTCATGCAAGAAGACTTATGAGTGATGAATGAAAGTTCTGATTACCTGAATCTGACACGCCGCAACTCTCTAGTTCCATCAGCTAGTTGCCTGATTGTAATGTATACTCCAGGCTCATCTTGTTCGACCCACTCAGACTCAATATCGCTGGCATTGCTAATGGAAGCTGAAGCCTCATCTCTGGAGGAAGTTGTTGTTCTAGATGCATCCATTGATGACATCTCGCCCCTTGGGCCACCAGATGCATAGGCACTTGATCCAGCATTATAATGGTGGCTGCTACCTTGATCTAAGGGATCAACAGGGAGGTAATTCTTAGTGCCAGAAGGCTTATAACAGTTTCTTGGAGTCCATTCTTTGTTTATTGATGGAGTCATCATCGGGCTTTCTCTGGCAGACCCAAGCCTTGTGTAATTAGAATCTCTCTGCAGAATAAGGGAGAAATTTTATGATTTTTAAGATTTTGCAATAGGGTTTATGCAGCAGGTTGTAAACAGTATGCATCAGACAGCAAAAGCACATGACTCCTCAGTCAACATAGGCAATCAACTCCTATAATGCATGAGATACTGAAAAACAAATGGCGGAATCCAATAACATGAGCACAAATGGTTAGAAGCTCAGGCCTAAATTGCTTCATTCATTTTGATATTATCCGACTCTCTCCATCAAGTTCCATAAGATTATAAGACCCAAGTAGGCAACCAATCTGCACTGCTATGTTTCAATATAAGTTGAAATCCTTACGGAACCAGACACTGAAGTGATGGGTTTCATTTGAGCAGGAAATTGACATCCAAGTTTCAAGAGCAGAATAGAGCATATATAACCATTTTGTGAGACCTCAGGTCATCAAGTTCAGATTGTTAAGAGATTCTGCAACTTAACACTTGTTCTTCAATTTTTCTTGCTGCTAAGTTGAATTCTCCAGAGATCATCTTCTGGATAAAGTCATCCAAGTCAACGGCCAGAAGACTACTGCTATTTTTGACGAAGAAGATAGAAAAAGAAAAGAAGAAACTCCCTAATTTGGTTCAACGAGATTCTTATAAACAAGTGTGGCAGATAGAGCATATTTAAGAAATAGAACAACTTAGATATATTGTTAATGGACTTCCAATCATATTTACACATTCTGATATTTTTTAACAATGGGCACTTGGCAGGCTACAGACCAGTTGATAGAGAAGATATTCACAGCAAACAAGACAACGCAAGCAATGTGGAGATCTTGAAAAGTTAAAGTTCAATTACCCCATCCTCTGATCTTCCGGGTGTGTTCAGAGCTTGCCGATTGAATCTCTGAACATTGTAAAGCTCCATAATGCGATCATAGTTTTCACCCCACCATCTCTGTGCTTGCCATTTGTTGAACATCTCTCGGCTTCATATTTAAACATCCAAATAATGTCAGCATGATATAGAAAAAAATGCAGTTTACAGGAACAGAAGCCAAAAAGTTTGAGTGCAAACTAGTACCCTATGGGACCAGCTGTGTGTAATATCAAGTTTACAAGGGAAACAAGAGATGACTCATTCATCTGGACTTGCAAATATCAGAAGTATGAATAGAACGGAATATGACTCCTCAATGTAATGGTCTGTAAATGAATGGCAGGGCTCAAATACCAACCTTCTTGGTTGTCTGCAGGTTGGAAATCAAACACGGGACCTCATGCATGAAATGCAGTAGAAGGTCTATGGAACAAGGATAAGTCTTTTGCAACAAAGGACCAGACATGGTCCAAGGGAAAGATATTGTCAACATCTAAAATGACATTTGTTTGCTCGTAGCACTTTGCTAGATCCTAGTTTCTCATGACAGGGAAAAGGATACTACGCAAAATGCTACGGTAATTTGGACATTCATTTCATTTAATTAGGGACCATGTATATCTATCTAGATATATATCTTGAGATACCTGAAGCGGATTCTCTTCAGGTCATTTCCACCATGTGGAAGAGACACAAAAGTAATTTGAACGCCAGGCTCCACCTGTGCCATCCACTCTTTTGGCTCTTCCTCATCTTCTAGCACGACTTCACCGGACTGAGCTGATATAGATAGTCCCCCAGGTGTCCTGTCACCACTACATCCCCCAGTAAATCTCGAGTCGTGTCTACTGGTGCTATGACCAGTTCTAGTAAAATCCCAAGCTGGAGTAGAACTTGAGCTTCCTGGTTGCATATATGGGTATGAAACTCCCTCAGAAATTGCATCGAAGTCTGGATACGGTCGATGCCCTTTCCTGAAACTGCTTGGGGTGCTGGGCTTACTTTGCTTCGAATTTCCGGAGACTTTCAGAGCAATATCTTTGATCTAGACGTGATAGCTACAGGTTAGAAATACAGTAAATATAGATAAGATGTTACATATACTACCTAAAACACAAGAAACATAATGACAATCATGTAATGCCCTACTTTGTAGGCAAGTCGATCCGGATCGAGTACAAGCTCACTCTACCAGGAAATTCTTAACGAAATTAGGACTTATTAATCTCTTGACCACCAATATATGGTACATATAATACTTAAAACAAGATCAATGGGTAGGCCTCTTTCATATTAAAAATGAAATCCAGATAGCTAGGTTCATTTGTAGAAATGATTGTAATCACTCCATAGTAGAAGTAATGCATTTCACACACAAAAGAAAAAATTACTAGCTTAAATAGAAAGAGTCATCAACCAATTCCACCAACTAAATCATCCTCTGTCAAGACCCCAGATAACGGTAGCAAGTCGAATAGATGATTAGCTAAGCGATGTTTAAGAGAGAAAGCTTTGCCTTATGCACATTCAATGTCCAATGCATCTCTAGTGCCACAATTGCATCCAGAGTCGGAAAGCGAAATATTTGCCGCAAAAGAGCACAAAGAAAGGAATGCATTATTAGTAAACATTGTTCTACACACAGCATATTGATAATAGATTCTGCGAACAGTAGTCACTTTGATGGTGTCATACACGATACGGTAACTAATTTTTGCACAGATATAGTTAGCGAACTCTTAGAGTAAAGAATCTCTGCATCTCCAAAAGAGTATCCACACTGCTTTTACTACTAAAGTAGGAAGCAGGGTCAAGGAAGATGGTCCTAAACGGATTCATATTTGGCATTTAGTTTTGCCGCAACCATATTGGCCTGTTCGCAACCTCAAACCAGTCATATCTACTTCTCCTAGGGTCAGCTTAGAGTAAACATTTGGGAACACTGGGTGTGGACAGAATTTCAATGGTGGGTCACTCAGAGAAAACTTGAATAAGTCTTTTCCAAACATGCGTCTTGTCTTTTGTCAAGATCCCCACTTGAGGATAGTGATCTTGCTGTTTCTGGCTTTGYTTACTCTGAGTAGGAATTGACCAGTACACATTGGGATTGACGAACCCCGGAAGGGGGAAAAACACAAAAAAGAAATGAAGATTGGATTACCATTGAGAAACAGCAAAACTAGACAAGCAAATGGGTAAATATAATCAATTTTGATTCTTTGATATAAAGTATCTGTGTATGCTCAATAAAGTTTGTTATTGATGCTAAAGCAAAATGATGGGTTTTTAGACTTCTTTCCTATCAAGCTAAGGGAAAAAGAGAAGTCTTTGCAGAAAAGAAGTTTCTTTGCGAGTCCATATGGAATATGGTTGTCACCTCAAGAAATACAAATAAGCTAATAATAGTATCATATCCCCCTTAGACTTGCAAGAATGCACCCTTCAGTAGTAATCAAACCTGACCGTTCAGTTCTTCCACTCTATGTCTGCAAGACGACGACGCCCTCTTCCATATCTTTTTTCTTCAATTTAAACTAAAGTAGTGTTTCAACCACAGTTCTAGTTCAAATTGACGAGAATTGAACAGAAAAACGAGAGGAAATCTCTGCCCCACAACAAAGGGTCATTACTCCAGAACGGAAGCTCAGCTTTACCAAACTTTGCTCACCCATAACCAGTGGTTCTTGCATTCTCTTCTTACACTTTTACCAAATTTGTGTGGTAGCTCATAAATTCTAGCTGGGCAATTCTTTACATTTGCTGATAGAGAAATCTAGTCCTAGTTTCCGATCCCAATGTAATCACCAAATGCAATCATTTAGACTACCTTGTAGTTAGAGTGGCTGAGTGCCAGACTCAACCAACACACTGCATAGTCTCTTTTTGCTGGAAAATGTTTCAGAAAACTAAGGCTCCCCCATTATCATTAATAAAGCAAAACCAAGTAGGCCTACTAGTATAAAAACCCTAGTGGCATCAATAATGCTAGTGGAAGACTTAGAAATAGTATATTGTATTATACATATGTGAAAAATATATATGAGATAGAATATTGAATGATTCATCATTAAAAAGAATTATACAACATAAAATTTATTGAACTAATGTTAGAACGTTTATATGGTAACTCTCATCTCGGATCAAGAATGTAATTTTGATTCGCGAATTTGGCTCAACTGTTTTAGTGAGTTTTCCCATGATGATCTTCCCATTCAGCTGATGCCCTGGTTAAGTTCCATTATTCAAAGTCTTGAAAGAAAAGGCTATAAAGAGAGGAAACTAAAGATGGGAAACACATTGGGACCAATACTCTCAGACACATGATCCAAGATCTAGCGTGACCATGTCCCCGTCAACCAAGTCATTATCTTTAGCCCCACCCCAAAAGCTTGTAGAGCTTCATTAGCTGTGAGCTTAAAGAGAGCACCCCACCCTCCCTCCTGGTCCTAATGGACCAAAACCAAAGTAGTACTAGTAGTAGAAGTAGCAGCGTATTACTATTTCTTTCTTTTTCAAGAATCTCACCAAGACAAAAACCCTTTTCTGCAAGAACAAAAACATCCCAACCCAACTCCCAAATGATCAAAAGAATTGAAAACAAAGATGCAAAATGCTTCCATTTGAGCCCTCCTCAAGACAAACAAACCAAGATTAAGTAAGTAGGTGGGCCCCACAAAAGAGAAATAGTAGAAAATAAAGCTGGACCCCAGCATAGATTTTGGCTATAAAGCATCGTACTGGATATTGATTTTTGTCTCTTTTCACAAAGAAGAAAAACAAAGAAAAAGAAATTGGAAAAAAAAAAAGAGGAAATGGCCAAATTTTTACTACATACTATGCTAAGAAATAGGGTGTAGGATTAGAACCTGCGCCGTCAGGCTTTTGACGGCTTCTTTTGTACTGGGAGTCCCACGCGCGCTTTCCTCTGCTTCATCGTCTGTTCTTTGCTTGGAGCACGTAATACACGTCAACATCTTGTTTACCTTCTCTTCTTGGGACTAGCTTTTTTCTTCTTTTTTTTTTTCCTTTTCTCTTTGGTTTTTCTCCTTTTACCTACAAGATAAATATAGCAAAAAAGATTTTAGGAGCAAATACTTGCATTGATTTATTTGAAAAATTCAATGTGAATGCAATAAATTATGGGATTTGATCAAATTTGAAAAAGAAAAAAGACAGAATGTAATGACAAAACAAACTTTTTCTTTTCAACATAGTATAAAAATAGAATTTGGAAAACGAAAAAGCCAGAGACAATTTGCTACTACGTGTTCATTCACCCCCTTTATAGAAAAACAAACACCCTCCATCAAGACGAAGAATCTAATACTAAAMGAAGAAATGTTTCAGAGTTATAGGTTGAAGGAGATGAAGGAAAGAAGATTAATGGTGGGTTTCAAGATACAGTCAATAATTGAATGCCAAAACCAAAAGCTCTGTCTGGTCTGTCTGTGCGTGCTTTAATGTACAGAGACTATCCCAGCAAAGCAAATAAAGAAAGCAGAGACAGAGAGAGAGAAAGAGAGATTTTTGGTTTGAGTTTTTGCTTCAGAGCCGAAGTTTCTGACGGATTCATCATCATTATCATCAACAATAATAGGATTCATAATGTCCTTTTTCTTTTCTCGTCTCATATCAAAATCAAATCATCATTCCTCAATAAACCCCAGACCTGCTAAGTCTCTGCGTGTATACTGGAACAGAGTAGCGAATTATGAACAAAAGATGTAGTAGGGCTGCTGTGTTGAAGAACAGAGCAGCAGGGGCATGCCATGTATAGAAGAATCTTGAATTGGGAAGATGAATGAATGACCAATCGCTATAGAATTGAATGCGGAGATGTGTGTCGACTTCTGAAAGCGTTTTCTTTATGGACATATAGACAAAAGAACGAATAAAACGTACTCAAGTCTATTTTGAAAGCGACCGACCGATGCCAACACCCGGACGCTAGTGAAGTCGTACCCTCCTCCTTTACTCTCCCCCTCCCTCTCTCTACTCTTTTATTCTCCTTTTTCTTCATCCAACCACTTCATGAACATTAAGTATCAGAATATGACCAGAAAATTATTCACAAAAAAGAAAAGAAAAGAAGTARGGAGATTGACATCGACTTTGACCAGAAGATCATCTTCATCAATCTTCTTTAGGATTTTGAGCAAGACATGGTAGAATTTTCTAAAAAAACAGACACAGGTGACAGGTCCTTGAATCTTAACCAAATAGAAACGTGCAAAAGGGGAAATAAATGTAAATGTTGCAAACTTACCTTTACCAAATGGACGAAGAGAACTCTTGAAATGGGCTTTCTTTTATTTTCTTTTGCTCTTTTCTTCTTCTGGGTTGTGAATATGTTGATACAAAATGGATGGATAGATATGGGTTTTTGATGTAGTATGTGACGACGAAATCAAATCAAATCAATGAGGATATGAAAAGACTTGAAGAACACAAAACAATCCCATGCATTGAGCTTCTAAAATGGGAATATTCGCCGGTGACAGCTCGCCGGCGAGTTCCCTGCTGCAATCTTGGAGCCCTTCACACTTGAGAATGGAAAGTTTCAGTTTCTCTGCTCCAGGTTTCACGTTAAATTATGCAGAGAAAGGGAGATATAGATACAGAATTTCTATATATGTATGGAAACAAAAGAGGAATGGAGACAACGAAAGAGAATTAAGTGAAGAGAGCATTGGGGTTATTTATAGAGGGAACTGACGCCGTTACCTCTCGTCGAATTTTTTAACGGAAAAGTGCCGTGGGTCGTGTTTTTCTAGTATTGCAAGTGGTGCATTAAGGGGTTATACATAGGGCATTAAGGGCGGGACCTAGATGTGTACCATGTTGCCTGGGGCCGACATAAGCTTATGGTTTTGATGTACGAGGACATACGGGGCCCAGCTGTCTAGACGATGTTAGGTGGGGACCTCTCATCTCACCAGTCTATCCATATTTCCAAACAATTTTATATTAATGAAATACGCATTCTAGTATTAAGTAATTTTTTAATAAAAGTTAAGGTAAGTTTTTACATTTAAATTTTATTTATCATGCCAAATATTAGATAATTTTTTTAAATAAAAATTAAATTTTACGAC
>MEJB01000002.1:4037896-4087458 GCA_001752375.1 Rhazya stricta | reverse complement strand
GTTGTGTTTGTATAAATATAATGAAATAAAAAGAGTATTTAGCCATCTATGCACTATTGTTTCATTACATAAGCATCTAAAGCCAAGTACTAATTGGATTTAGTAAGAAAATAATAAATTTCTCTCATGATATTCTTAAAATATTGTACTAAAGAGTAAAAGAATCCAACATCTGGTGTTCGGGAACTCAAGTTCTTTAGCAGAACGGTCTTTTCTATTTTTTCATATAATTGACTTTCCTTGTTTAATTTTGTAACCTAAACAATGGAACGGGAGAGAAGTTGGAAAAATCATCCTTTTATATTATTTTTTCTTTTCTTTTGAAATTTCAAAAATCAAAGTGCAAGGGATAATAAATTATTTTAAAATACAAATTATATGTCAATGTCTGAAAACATTTTGTTTGAACCACCGGATATTTGAAACTTGGTAACTCGATTATTTGAGATTTTGAATATGAAAGGACTGATTAAGGGGACAAAACTCTCCCAAGTCCCTACATATTTCTGCCTCGAATGCCTTGAGTTTGAGTCAAGAGAGACTCATAAATGGACGAAAATCATTCATAAYGTTCGAATTCRAGATTTATCTTCCAAAAAAATATATTAATTCTTTATCCCTATGTTTCAATTAAATAAATATACATCTCGGCAGGCTATTAGCAATTTTATATTTTCAAATTCCAATTGAGCCCTCACCAAGAACATCACTAGCCCAGGGGCTAAGTTTGAGAAATTAGTCACCTCTCAAGGACTTAATTTAAACAGGTTTGATTCTTTGAGATGTTATATGAAATATTCAAAAATATTTGACAGCAGTTTCCGCTGGTCTTCTCTATTCTTTTAACACAGGAATGGTTTYCGAAAAATGAATGAAAAATCCAGAAAAAGAAAGAAATGAAGTAATCAAAGTTACATAACACATTGGAAACAGGGAAAGACAACTTAGGATCGAGAYTTGATCTTCACTTTACAGATTGATGATCGCTGATGTCTCTTTATAATCACTTTCCAAAGCTTACATCTCATCACCTTCTTACAGACATTCCTAACGTTAAAACAGAGTCTTAGTCTCCAAAATGCTTTCTAATTCATGCTTCTCTTCTCTCTTACCTTTGTGCGTCGCTTTATACACTATGGTCTTGCCATTTCCATGTGGGTTYGTTTTCGTTATCCTTAATTTCCTCACATAGGCAAAGGAAAATGATAAAAAAAGGCTTTCTTGATGTCAAGATTTTTTATCATATGTATAGACTACGTGATTGCAAKTTAAGCCTTTTGCATGAGAGTGATTATAAGTGAAGTGTTGTGGAGAAAGGGTTCTAAAATAAGCTAATCAAGCTCCTTTATGACTTGAATTATGTTTCTATAATAAGGTAATAATTAGAATAAGCAAGAGAAGCAAGCAGACATCTTTGAATTAAAGGTTGRCAGTAGACAGCATTATGGCARTGTACGASTAATATAATTGCTGTGCAATGTTCATATATAACACAACAGAAAAGAGGCGAAATAATGTAAAAGTTTTTTCATTCAAAGTTTTAAGATTTTGAACTTTGTTTCCACATTGGAACGAGGAGATGAGTTTGATTGAAGAGAGGGAATTGAGTTGGCTCTTGCTTTGGACCTTGACTATGCTTTTCTTGCTTAAGAAGATCTTGTTGGAGCCCTCTTTAGAGAAGAAAAGCTTCGATACTCATATCACGACACGTGGCAAAAGCCCATTTGACTAGAAAGAGAGAAATGAAACTCACCTAGAGTGAGAGAGAGTGTGTGTGTGAGAGAGAGAGAGAGAGAGAGAGAGAGAGTTTTTTTGGTTGTCTCGTTATTCCAAGCATTTTTTCTTTGCTTAAAGAGAGGTTAGCCCCCAATGGAATAAAGCTAACGGACAGACMAAAACACTGGTTAAAGCTAAAGCACAATTGCCCACATTGCCAAAGCCAGCAAAATGGAGCAACCATTGCTGACAAAACCGACAGCAGCAGGTAATTTAACACTTGTGTATGAAATTTTCGGTTTATCTCTGCCCAAGACTACCAACCACRCCCTTTCTCTTCTCTGCGTGCAGTGACTTGTCATAGCGGTTCTSAGTTTACCTAATGCTGTCCACGAATACTTAGATGATGGATACATGGATCCTCTAAAACACTTTGCTTAGCTCYAAGGTAAAAGACAAAATCAAACCTTATGATCATAAAGGGTTCATTCATYAGCTGCATCTAACTCATTCCTGTAATAATATTAATCTCGAGAGAGAGGTTTAATATATAATTTGCATGAGAATCTTTTACATGCTTTGAGTACTCYGGGAAGAGATGGAGAAAAGATCATTGGAGGATTCCAACTAAGATTTGTTTATGTACTTGTGGTAAAGCTAGCTAAGTAGGCTTTGCCATGCATTTTGATAGGGTACTGACATGATGGGAGCAGTGTGTGCAGGAACTAGTAGCTGAGCAGCTCCATCAAAATTTGTATCAGTATTTACTGTTACAACTGAGTAGTACATTTTTTGCATGTTGCTTTGAGGGATCAGATTCTATTTCAAGCTAAGTCAAAGCTATGAAGGAAGAATTTTGTGGTCTATTCATCAAAAGTGCAAACCCCCACGTTGAGGAAAGAACAACAACCCTATTACTTATCAATTATATTCTTCCTCTTCAACACCAAGTAATWCGATCAGTTTTTTGAATGCCTTTTATACGGAATTCTTGGAAATTTTGGTCATTTATACTTTCTTGGCCAAAATGCATTTTAGTTTGAGCAATAAAATTTTAAATGCTCGATCAAAAGGTCGTATAATATTAAATGATCATCGTGTCCATCGACTTCCTTTTCTTTCTTCTAATACTATAAATTGATGATTTTCCGATGCATATGTCCATTCCTTTCTATCTTTTCATGCTGCAAAGTAGAGTCCTCAAAAGAGCGACAGTCTGAATACATAGGGGTGAGTCTCTGATGCCACGTTGGTACTCTTCTCTCTTGTAATAGTGTGGAATTTCTAAAAATATGCAGTGAGATCTCACCTTTGGAGTGTCAAATTCACAATTTAAAGGAGAGGGGCTTCGCTGGAACACCTTGTAAAGTTGAGAGGGAAAATCAAAATTTTTTGCCTTTTAAGAGTTTAATAGACACCGCCCCCATTTTGGATTGTCATCTAGGGCAAATAAACGGGTCGGCCTGTCAAAAATCCATCGTTAGGTGGGTTAGTTCGTTAAAAAAAATATGAATAATTAAAAGAAATTTAAAAAATTCTTAATAATTCCGAAAGAAATATTTAATTTAGCACAATAATTTATATTATATATTATTCAATATTTAATTAAACAATTCAACAAAGTAATTARAATTTAAAAGTTCACAATACTTGGACAAAATCTATAAAACTAAATAAGTAATACAATATTATTTGACCTCCAAATAAGTTGAAATTTTCGATTCAATCCACTCATTTTGTACAATTAGCTGAGTTAGCCCATTTTGAGAGTTCTAAGGCCATCGGATTGACCCAACAACGTTTTAGATTTGAACTTGATACAGGCCTGTAGCCCATAATCCTTTTAACACAKTCGCTGGGCTAAATATGCGAAAATTGAACGAAGCGTCTAAGAAACCCATGGAAGAGCTCCCATCCAAATATCGACTGTTATGCAACATCTCACAGAGGGAAATAAGAAAATTAAGAATAAAACCTWAACTTCGTCTAATAAAATTAATATGAGGTTTGAATGTTTTAAAATMTGAACTATAAWTATTGAAATGATGTTGCATKATATGATCGAAGCTCGATTGGTTGTGCTAGATAATTATCTACAATTGAAATCTAAAAATTAATCAATTTATATTTTTGTTCTTTTGTTTATAAGATACTTCACGATCACACTATTTTTATTTATYACCTTTATAAATATGAAAAAATAGAATTAGTTTTGTACCCAAGGCATTACAATTTGATAACTCTATGACTTAGATAAATCTTTTTATTGATAAAAATAATTAAATTAATGTTTTATGACTTAAATCATATTTCATTATCAAATACAGTTAATTGATTAAACAATTGACAAATTAATTTTCAATACTGAAAAGGGGTTAATAAACAATAGTATACTCTTATTATCTTTTTTATAATTGGTTTTAGATTTTCATAAAAAGGAAAAGAATTGTTCTTGGGTGATAATTTTTTCTTCAATTATTCAACCTTTTATTCAAGGGAAATCACTCCTCTGCCCCGTTTAATATTTGCTTCATGTCTCAAATATGCATTTTAAACCAAGCATTTTCAAAATGCTTGAAATTGGTAACATTGCCAGAAAAGAGGTATTGGCCTTTCCACCAAAGAAATTGACAAATTTTGCAAATCCATTTTAAATTAGCCACAAAGACACTGTAGGCCGGAAGGAATTCAAAACCCAGATATCATTTTACAAGGCAAAATAGAAAACTGAAGAAAAATGTGACTAAAAGAATACATCAAAATTAGATAATTTTTTGGGGACGAAAGAGAAAAGGGATCTTGATGTGCAAAAGTAGGAACTAAATTCTACTTCTTGTTTGATCCGCCCCAAATTGACTGCCAGAAAACAGGCCAATTCTTCTGAGCTTCATTCCAACCCAAGAGTGAGCCTTCTCTCATAGGATCCCAACTGGAGGACACAATCCCATAGCTAACTCCCAAGAGGGCTGTACCAAAGAAGATAAATGACACTATGAAAGGTATCCAAGTGGGTACATCTATTTTCAATCCAACCTTGAGATAGTAGAAGAAAGGGAAGAACAACAACCCTATAAATAAAGGGATACCCACTGAATATGCCATTCGGCTTATCATTCTATTGGTCACAATCTCTGGTATAACATCCTCTTCTCTCTCTTCATCTTCTTCCTGTTCATCATCATCATCATTGTAGCCCTTTTTCGGTTTCTTGGCTTTCTTCGGCGAGGGTCCAAAGCCTTTTGGGGAGTTTAGAGTTGCAGAGATTTGAGGTAAATGTGGAAGACGAGATTGGGTTTTCCATTTTGGTGTATAGAGTGGGAATCGAAGAAAAGGTTTGGATGAGGTGAGTGAAGGTTGGTATGGCAATAGTTGAGGTATTGGGCATGAGCAGGTGTACATTACGGCTTTAAGTTTGGGTGGTGGGTATGCGTCTTCTTTTCAAGATTTTTGGAGACGAAGGGCTTATCTGATTCTTTCCATTTGAAATTACCCGGAAAAAAGGAGAAATATATATCATTGATGTTTCAATGACTAGAATACCCTCCAAAATCCAAAGAAGAAGAGTCGAGAAGACCACAAGTTTAAGGTCAAAAGGAAAAGGACTCGGATGTCAAATTCTATAAACCAAGCAGAAGCTTCTCCTGTCATGAAGAGCTGAGGTGATCAATGGCATGATCAAAACCTTGCTGAACAAAAGTTTGTTGCCTGTATGGATCTTAATGTCGTTCAAATTGACTTCTATTATGCCAAAAAATCCGACTGTAAACCTTATTGAGGTCTTCTTTAGTAGTAGTGAGAAGGGATAATCTGCAGTATTTGAAGTATTAGAAATTTATAGCCAGGGATAGTGTCGTTTATGAATCGATCATGAGCCAAATACAATAATGGTAGGCATTTCAGCCTAGTAAGCGGTGAAGCAAAATCTATGAATCCAACAGAGAATTTCAAGTAATAATTTTCATTTCCTCTTGAATTAGTTTTGCCAAATATATCAACAAGATGCAAGGTCAAAACTAAGAGTTCCATTTAAAAAATCTAAGCTGCAGCTTTGCAGGAACTACCATGTTGCCTCTCTGTGTACCTTATTGCCTCTGCGAAACACACAAAGGAAAAGGAAAATCAGCGCATAATTCTCTGTACCTTATTGCAGTCTTTGTGCAGAAGAAAAAACAGGATGGGGGAAAATGAACGGACACATAGCATTATTCTAGCATAAATATTAATAAGATTAAGACTATAACATGAGTTGAGTTGATTATGTAGGTTCTTGATTAAAAATGCAGCAAAAAAAAAWAAAWAAATAAAACTGCAGAATAAAAAAGGACAATGAACATGATTGATGCTTCTCCTCCAACAAGATCAAAGCAGAAGAGTTTATGAACAAATTTTTATTCACTGCATCTTCCTGTACTGTTTGACTGACCATTGTCTGTTGCCACTTTGTGTTAAAAGGAAAACTGAGCTAATAGTGATTACCCAACATATAATTGATCAACAAATGACAGTACTTTCAAGTGTATGTATGCTTCAACAAGGTTGAAGCACACCAGCAACCAACTGAACTCAACCTGAATCTTCCAAGTTCGACTTACCTAGAATTTCTGTCAGTCTATCAAAGCTAAATTGATGAAATCCCATAACGGCTCCTGAGAGAACTGATGGCTTTCTCTAAAGATTTTGAAATTTCTGGAATGGATGTTTTCCACACTGAAATTTTACAAGCACAGAGAAAACTAAAGAATTTAATGGAATCAGGGAAAAAGGCGCTGAAAGATTGCAGAAATGCTTGTTCCTAGTAGAACAAGACCATGTAAAGTTCAGCACTTGATAAAAACTGAAGTATCCAGAAAAATTGAAACTATGGAAGAGTATGATGATACTTATGTAACTATTCGTAAATGCTTACTACGAGCTGCGCTAGCTTGTGCTTCTGCTATGAACTCAGTGAATGAAGCCTGAAAATGTCACTCAATTAAATCAGGGGAAATAAAGAAAGAATATAGCACAGAAATTAAAAATAATAGTCAAAGGCCTACATTCATTGCTTCCCGGCCTTCATCTATTCGTTCTGACATCTTCTTATAGTCCATATCTGCTTGATCCATCACTTGCTGGCATGCTYGAGTCTGAATCTGTTATAGTGGCATCAAAACAAGTAAAATGTAAGAGAACATGGGACTTGCACGATCCGTAAGTATCCTTGAACATRTTTAGTTGCAGCTTCAGCACTTATTGGCTGAAMATTGATCCTTTTCTTAGCCAACATATGRAAACAGAGGAACGAAGTACAGAAATATAGGAACTAGGAATATTCCAGAAAGTCTTGAAAGTTTGAGGACAATAATGAAAAGTTCGAGGACCTTTATTTAATTATTGGATGATGATGCTAAAAGCACRGCGAAATGATATCTTCATTTCTTTTCATGTTAAACTGTGAAGAGTTAAGTAGGTATATAGGATCAATTTCCAGACAGTTTTATTGGAAGCTTTGAAAAGCAAAAGGTCAGGCAATCCTTTCATGACTTCCAAATTAAGCTCCCTGAAGTCTATCGCTAAAAAGTACAATTAATTTAAGGTAATTAATTCTCTCAAGGTGAAGAAATTAATCAACAAATTCTATGGGAGAGTTGCTCTCTTCTGGAAGTCATACTCGAGATTCAAATACCTGGTCGTTGGCCTTAAATTATTATTATGGACCATCTACTCAAGTTCACATTGGCTAAAGAAATTAAAAYCAACATGGTTCCATTGAAGATAACTAGGTAGACATATCCATGCAAATCAGCTTTTATCCTACTAACGACCAAACATCCAAATATCCAAYACAGTTAGTTGCCTGTGAAGTTAAATTTCTGAACTGATGACWAACATTAATTTGTCCAATACAAACTCCAATGTCATAGCAAGTTAATCAATCATGACCATCAAATAAACCAGGATAGGAAAGATCCAGCAGAGAGACATGCCATAACCCCCTAATATATGGCGCCAAAAGGCTGAATAACTCTGAAAAGATCAAGGYGGTAAATTCAGCATTGTATTACGTAGGTCATTTAGATCCAATGAGTCTGCAATTGTTCCAATGGTATGGAGGCTAAAAAAAGATTGAAAACCATTTATAATCAAATGATCATCAACGATGTTAACACGCTGATAACTAGTTTATTCACTCGTCACCCTCATGAAGGATTATTAGCACACTTGATTTTATCCTCTCTTTTTCCTTTTGATAGCCCTAGAATTGTTACATTACTCTTCTTGGCAACTACAGATCTGAAAATTTAATTCTTAAGCTAGACAAAGTTTACATGAGATCGGTCTATCAAGAGAATATGGCTAGAATGGCCAAACTGCAAAACAAATACGAAGACAAATACAATTGTTTAAATTGTAAATTATTGAACAGCGYTTATAAGTGAGAAGTTGCCAGAAAAAAATGCATGGGAACGAATTTAAATTCTTTTTAACTGAACAGCTTCATTACATCATTTTGGAAACGGAGGCATAAACGTAAATACGTCCACGAAATGATCGTATCCACGTCTGCATAGACATATGCTTTACGATAGGCATGATTGTGGCGAAATATCTACTTCACACACAGAAATTAAACACGATTSCTGCTTATACAAAAAGCAAAAGAAAATTTAAATTCAAATTTATGCAAAATCACTACTCATAAGATGAAAAAATAGAAAGAGACCTTGAGCCGTTTCTGGAGACGAGATTGTGAAGCCTCGATCTCCTTAGAAATCTCTACGTGCGAACGCTCTAACTGGCGTTTCAAGGATTCCAATTGAGACGAAGTCAACTTCTTCACATCCGAAAGAGTGTTGATACCTTTAAGCGATGGYGGCGATGATTTTCCAGTAGGCTGCATTAGGTTTGAACCGGAAGCTCCTCCGCTCTTCTTCTTCATCATCGATGCGGATGACTGCAGCTTAGTAGCATTGAAGTTGAACTCGAATTCCTTGGGTGACTCGCTCGACGATCTAACGGGACTCTCTGGTAAAGGTGAGGTCTCCAGCAACGGCGTTGTCGATAGGTCCGCAGCCGATGCTTTTCTCCTTGTCGACCGTCTCCTCATCTTCCTCGATTTCCTTTGCCCTCTCTATATCTCACTCTTTCTCTCTGTCTCTGAGATACACTGCTATTGGAAATGTGGCGYGATGGAAGTTTGTTTGGAGGCGTATATATTTTGGCGGGTTTAATTGGAGTTTGAAATTCGAGCGGTTAAAAGTGAGGCGATCCGAGTTGGTAAAAGAAGAGTTCAAATCGGTCAATTCCTTTTCTTTTAAAAAATCAAATTWGGGGAATCTTAGAATTCGTTCGCATTATATTATTATTGTTAAAATACTACCATGCATTTATTAATATATAAAATATAAACTTTTTAATTAGGAGAATTATTTATATGTTGGTTCATGATCAATTTTGAAAAGAATGTCATCGCAAGGGAAAGTGGATGATCTACTTCAAGCTGCATTTGAACATCTTTTTTTATACACTTTTAATATGCTTAGGTAAATTCTTAATTTAAGAATTTMGAGTTAAATTTTAATTCATTTTTTCTTTTAAAGATTTTTAAAAATATTTCCGTCAAAATATAACTTTACATTATAATTCCTTCTCAAAATTTCCCACCAAATTTAAATTTTAAAAGTTTTCAATTTTCCGTCCTCTTACCTTTAACAACCAATGCATCTTAAATTAAATCAAATTCCTTCATTTTTAATAGCTATCCAAATCGAGTCTTACTAATCTCATGATATTTACAAATCATTCACTCTTCAACTTTTATTTCTTTTTTTTAAAATAAAAAATTGATAAGTATGAACGTAATTTGTTAAAGYACAATAAATCAGTTTTATTCTTAGAGGCGATTTGATAGCAAGAARCATTAGTTATTTGATGACATGATGATAATGAGTTATAGTAATTTTCTTGGCCACGAAGATTCAAATCTTTATAATGTTGATTTATGAGTTATTGTAAATGCTCGATTGGTTTACTCACAACAAATCCAAATAATAGTAATTATAAGTTCTCATAATTATTTTAGCAAACAAAAAGAAAAATGAAAGGATTAATGAGGGTCGCTTGGGTGGTTGGGTTCCTCAAGTGATGCAGTATTGAGAGATTGGAAATGCTAAATGGTTCAGTCTGTAATAAGGAGATCACTTTTACCATGGTTTTTAATCTAATATTGAGCAGCATTATTAAGATAATGTGGGACTCTCCAACCTCCCAAAAAGCAAAAGGGAATCCCCAGATCTTTTATTGTAACTTTTTAAGGTTGAAGACTTGTTGAAGATGATGCTACCATTCTAATAGCTGCTCTTATAGTACCAAAAATGTGGGTCTACAACTCCCAAGACAAATTAGTGAACATTATTGCTCAAATAGCCCTTGATGCAGACCAGTTTCTGGACTAATTTGCAAAAAACTGCTCATCTTTCTTTCCTTCTTGTGAGAGAAACGGTGCTTCTCAAATAAAAAGTTCTCAAAGTTTGTTTATCCCAATGCTTTTGTGTTGACAACCTTATGAAGAATTTGATAGAGATAATTATTTTATTTTAAAGTCTATTTTTAAAGATATGATAAATACTGGACTCTCAATTTCTTGAAGTATGAGTTAAACGCTCAATTGTTAATAAATAAATAATAATTTACTCGATTCTTGAAAATTTTTTATAAGAACGAACGAGGCTTATTATGTGTGCTTGGCATCCCTGGTTTGAATTAGGCAGAAAACTGAATTGATAATTTAGTTGGTGGAAACATATCACAACTTTCTACTTTAGCTAAGAAGAAGCCAGCCCACTAACAAACTCTTTGATATTTTTATCTGAACTGCCTCCTTCATCCATAGCTTTTGTTGCTAATTCCTTCCATTTGGTTGCATTTGTTCTAAACTCTTTTCCTTTCTCTCCTTCCATGACTTCCCTTATACAATTCTCTATCACATCTCTTCTCACTATGCCACTTTCATCTGATTGAGCTTTGATTCCCACTTTTCAGAAGTCCACCACGAACTTTGCTTTTGTGGTTTGATCTGTCCATTGTGGCGCTGCAACCACAGGAACCCCCAAACTCGGAGCCTCTAATGTTGAATTCCAACACAATGTGTAAGAAAGCATCCCATTGATTTGTGTGCTAAAACTTGAAGCTGGGGGCACCAGGAAACTACCAAACCTTTCTCTATCGTCTCTTCAACAAACCCTTTTGGCAGCTTGTTTTCTTCTGATTTTCTAACCACCCACAAGAAGTGCTTGTTGCTATTTCTCAAACCCCATGCTAGTTCTTCCATTTGCCAGCATTAAGTGCAGACAAACTTTCAAATGACACATAAACAACTGACTCTTCTGATCTTGCATTTAACCATGTTATGCAGGCATCAGTCAGTGGCTGAAATACATTCAGGCCATTCTCCCTATCACCTTGAACCCTTTTGTCTACATACATGGATGGTGTAGCTGGTCCAATGGTTCTCACTGGCAAAATCTGACTCATCCAGTCAATCACCTGTATAAGCATGAGGTTCAAATTAAAGAAATCAAAGATTTATATAGCAATAAGTCAAATATCTTTCTAGAATCTAAAAAGTTGTAATTGTAGTATACATACCTCGTACTCCAATTCATAAAAGGTGTTGAAGAAGAGCCAATCTGATTTTTCTACTTTCAGAAATTGATTTAACACCAAGAGGAGAGCTGGTGGATATGATCCAAAAATCAGCAACAAAAGAAGGCAAATCTGAAGAAGCAAGAGGTGGTAAACCAGGGATTACAATTTCATTCTCCACGAGAGGAAGTTCCAGCAGCCCCTTATAGACGTGGTAGTAGATGTTCACAGCACAAGATTGAGTGTAGAATGCAGACCCAGGAATCCCAAAATTTTTGGCAACATCAAGAGCCCATGGAAGATTCATAGACAATACAATCAACAGAACAACCCAAGGCTTGAAGCTTC
Organism: Rhazya stricta; assembly: GCA_001752375.1. Classification (NCBI taxonomy): domain Eukaryota; kingdom Viridiplantae; phylum Streptophyta; class Magnoliopsida; order Gentianales; family Apocynaceae; genus Rhazya; species Rhazya stricta. The sequence goes on along the minus strand of MEJB01000002.1, from coordinate 4,075,770 downwards.
AAAACTAACTCAGAAAGGATTTTTGAATCTACCCTTTGAAATGTATCCCGGTATAATTCAGCAACTCCTGGTGTAACCCGCCTTCATCAAAGCCATCAACAGAGATCGAACCCGAAGCTTCCTGTATGGTCTTGAAAAAGAATTTAGTTGCAGCTCGTGTAACTTTAATGCCTTCATGTTCTGGAGAATTGAATCATAGGATTTATGTGGCCTAGTATTGGAAATGGAAGTATCAAACAGTGAACTTTGCAAGTTTCCATCGCTCAAGGAAAATCTGCAAATCCGGATTTGCTGAGTGTTTCATTGTGATTTTAGCTTGGGATATAGGCTTGGTTTCTCTCGTATTTATAACCGGCAGAAGCTCATATGGTCMAGGAGCTRGGCTAGCCAGGTACTTTGGTAAAATGTTAAAACGTATGATCGTAAGATATCGGGATGGTTTAATTAAAAAAGTTAACAAAATAATAAATCTACACTTAATAGTATATTTCATGATAATATTCACTAAATATAGATTGTGTTTTGTCCTATAATCCAAATRTCGAGTGAGTGGATTATTAGCTAAGTTGGCATAATTTTACTAAAAAATGTAGGATTTCTTGGTAAGAATGCATGAATCATGAATATATATAAGATATTTTTTATTTTTATTATCAATTAATCCGTTCTTAATTTCTTCCTAAATTCGTCCCTACATATTAATTGTGGACCTTAAGTCCAATAATAATTTTAAAAATTCGTTAACTCATTTAGAAACCAATAAAAAKTATCACTGAGCTTCTATATTGCATTTTTTCATAATCCATCTCAATCTTTTCCTTTAACCCACCACAAGAATGTCCATTTTTTTCATAGCCCATTCATATTTTCTGGACTGTGGACATAATTACTCGACAGATTGTGAAAGGCCCAATACGAACCACACCCATATCGTGCCTACATTGACTATGGCCCACTACCTTTTTTGACCTTACTAGATTTTGTTGAAAATCCAGTATAGTCTAATGCTCATACCGAGCTGAAATCAGCTCCGCCACTTCCTCCACCCCAAGATCAATCTAGCTCTTTTCTTGAGGTCAAGATCAATCTAGTTCTATCAGAAGAAAACTTGACCGCCACTTTCTACTTTAAGCTAAGAAGAAACCAACTTGCTTACGAACTCTTTGATGTTCTGATCTGAACTGCCCCCTTCATCCATAGCTTTCCTAGCCAATTCTTTCCATTTGATTGTGTTTGACCTGAACTGTTTTCCATTATCTTCTTCCATAACTTCCCTTATGCATTTCTCTATCACGTCTCTTCTCACTATACCACTCTCATCTGATTTAGCCTTGATTCCCATTTTCCAAATGTCCATCACAAACTTTGCATTTGTGGTTTGATCTGTCCATTGTGGCACTGCAACCATTGGAACTCCCAAACTCATAGCTTCTAAAGTTGAATTCCAACCACAGTGGGTAACAAAGCATCCTGTTGATTTGTGTGCTAAAACCTGAAGCTGGGGGCACCAGGAAACTACCAAACCCCTCTCTGTTGTCTCTTCAACAAACCCTTTTGGCAGCTTGTTTTCTTCTGATTTTCTAACCACCCACAAGAAGTGCCTATTGCTACTTACCAAACCCCATGCTAATTCTTCCATTTGTTCAGCATTAAGTGTAGCCAAACTTCCAAATGACACATAAACAACTGACTCTTCTGATCTTGCATTTAACCATGTTATGCAGGCATCAGTCATTGGCTGAAATACATTCAGGCCATACTCCCTATCACCTTGAAGCCTTTTGTCTAAATACATGGATGGTATAGCTGGTCCAATGGTCCTCACTGGCAAAATCTGACTCATCCAGTCAATCACCTGCATATGCATATCCCCGAAGAAATTAAGATTTATGCAGTAATTAGTCAGTTCACCTCTTGAAATCGAGAATTCTTGATTTAAGTTAACATGAATATCGAGAAAAAGCAGAACATAATCATAGTTGTTAAAGAAGAAAGAGTCCTCCTACTGACTAATAATAACAAGTTTGCAGGAAGTGCAAATGCAACTATTCAATCACCAAATTCCAGTTATAATGGCACTCTACATACCTCATCCTCCAATTCGTAGAAGGTATTGAAGAAGAGCCAGTCAGCTTTTTCTATGTTCAGAAATTGATTCATCACCATGCGAAAAACTGGTGGATATGATCCATACTCAGCAACAAAAGATGGCAAATCTGAAGAAGCAAGAGGTGGTAATCCAGGGATTCTAACTTCATTCTCCAGAAGAGGAAGTTTCAATAACCCCTTGTAGACATGGTAGTAGATGTTGTCCACAACACAAGATTGAGTGTAGAATGCAGCTCCAGGTATCCCAAACTTTGCTGCAACATCAACAGCCCATGGAAGAAAGGCATCATAGACAATACAATCAACAGAACAACCCAAATCTTGAAGCTTTAAAACTAGCTCAGAAAGGGTTTCCTGACCAACCCTTTGAAATTTATGCAAATATGCTTCAGCACTTCCTGCAGCTGCAACCCCTCCTTCATCAAAGCCATCAGAAATTGTCTCCACGGAGATAGAACCCGAAACTTCCTCTATGCTCTTGAACACGAACTTAGTTGCCGCTAATGTGATTTTAATGCCTTCGTGTTGTAAACGCTTAGAAAATTGCAGCATAGGATTTATGTGGCCTTGAAGTGGATATGGTAGTATCAAACAGTGGGCTCTGCAGGTTTCCATTTCAAAGGAAAATAGCAGATCAGGATTTGCAGAGTGCTTGCAGCTTGGAAGTRGGGAAGGGTGCGTCCGCTGGTACTTACCTAAGAAGTGGCAGCTCCAATCGGACGTGGTGTTAAAGAGCAATTTGCTAACAAGAAAGGACCCAACTTTTCCAGGTTGGCCCTTTATCCCTGTCATCATTAATCAGCATAGTCAAATGTCTCGATTTGATAAATTTATCTTGTCCTAAATCCAACATCCGATACTTGCCACGATAAGTATAATCACGTTTGGATAAATTTCCATTATGCATTTAATAAATAAAGCTAATTTAAAACTAGCTACTGTGGACGTTTCTGCTTTCCTTTTGGGAGAAGGAAGGAATTTTCATTGATTGTAACCTCTGTAAGTATCCAAACACAACTTTGCAAGTGCCTTCTTTTCTATTTATTTTTTATTTTAGTAAACAAAGAAAAGTGAAATAAAGAAAGAGAAAATTTCAAAATGATCCTTAAAAATATCACAAATCTCAATTTCAAGATGTTATATTTTAACTTTCTCAATCAAAGATTTGCTTTTATTTACATTCCATCCATTTCTTTAACAGTCAAACTCAAAAAAGACAAAAAAATATTTTCTTCTTATGTTCTTTCCATTCCCTGATTGCCACAGCCGCCCCAAACACGCACTAGTTGGAGATGGGTGGTTTCTCTCTCGCCTACCTTTGTGAGACTGCTTCAAGTCTCCAACTTTCGTGAAGTTTGTACATATGTATATATTTATGCATTAATTTAGAAGGATCACCAAGAAAAGCTCTTTGGCAATGCAAATAATTAAACTTAACAGAGCTGCTTCTTTTTTTGATCCATCACTTCCTTCTATTTGACATTTGAGATTTCCAAAATTTKCTGCTTCKGCGAAATCAAGAAAAATGGTTTTCTTCTTCAGCGAAATCAATGGTGGTAGGGGCATCTAGAGGATCCTCTTCAAGGAGCTGATAAGTTCCCTGTAATGCCGTATGCTAACACCCCCTCATGAGATGGAAAAAGGTTGAAAGTTAATAAAAGAAAGTATTGGAATCGATATAAACTATGGGCGAAGAAAGCAAATTGCCTGGCTTCCAAGGTCAAGTTGTTGCTTTCTCTTTCTTCTTCTTCGTTAACAGGGGATTCTTCCTAGTATGCATGGTATTCAAATTTCTACTGCAGTGAGTAGAATTTTCTAAACGATTGGCTCCTCTGGGCAACTCCAGATAGAAGACTCACGGAAGTGAAGTAGATTTTCTTTAGTACTACTGTTGCTATACTATTTTTTTGCTTTCTTATCTTGGAGAATGATTTATGGCAATAGAATATTGATTTTTGCAATAGTTCTGAAATGCAATTTGTGATTTTGGGAACCACATGGATAACTGTTAAGAGTCATGGCCCAGTGTTGGATTTGGAGGTTCCCAGGGCTCCCTAGTTTTCACATCCATATTGACAGAGTCATCAGATAATATCTCTTCAAAGTTGCGACTGGAGGGCCATAATGAGTCCCCCGATATCCTCTTCTCCTTGGGCTCTTCTTCGAGTGGCAATGTGGGCCAATTGTATGTGGACTGGTTAAAGGAAGCAACTATCAGTGAAGGAGTGTTGGAGGCATTCTTGATGGGATACTTAACATCCCATTGTCGATATTGGGAGTGAATCTCGCTTCTGAGGAGGACAAAGGCCGTTAAAGAAATGGATGGAATATAATAAAAGGAGTAGATTTATAATTTTTGTAGAATTGAAACATAAAGCTCTTGAATTAATATTTCGTGATATTTCTTGAGACATGCTTCGAAATTCACCCATAAAGACATGTTCACACATAAAATCCAAATTGGTCAATGTATTCTTTTTCTTTTTTTTTTTTTTGTGTGTGTGTGTGTTAAGTTATGATTGGACAAGTGTTCTGATTTAATAATTAATTCAGATCTTGTATTTTGTATTAGGAGATTAATTTGATTTTTCATTATTAGATTCTTCGATATCTTGAAATAAAAATACGTCTAATAAAATTTAAAAACTTTAATAGCATTTTTTCTCTCTATTCCTCTCATTCTTCTCCTTCATGAGTAAACTATTCACTAAAAAAACCTCAATATTTTTTCCAAAATAAATCTCTAAACTCTTACGCATAAGATCATATGCTCCTCTGCATCATAAGCAAATCTTGGGATAGAGTTTCTTTTATATTTGAAATTAAAATATTAATTATTTGATATATGATTTTGATTTTTATATTCATCCTAATATTTTGAACTAAAAAAATTCTTTCTTTCTCTATATATATTAATAATTTTCTCAAATCTACGTTTAATTCATTATATTTTAGTAATATTTCAAACAAACAGTTTAATATTATTGAGTTTAAGGCTCTATGAGTATTCAAATTATTATATCCATTTACGAGGCTAATTCAAATAATTTAATATATAAATATATTTTCGATCCCCATTTACCTTCTAAAGACATATCTTAATCGTTGAAAATTTTAATTCTTTAAATTTTAATTTTAAAAAATCACAATTCAAATATAACCTTACTTTTTCATCAATCATACAAATGAAACCCAAAYGATTTAGCATCAACACGGCAAGCTTCACGTTTAGAACCACTTAGGGACTGAGAGTGAAGGGGGAGGCAATTCACCTCACCTATTGCATGTTTGGTGATCGAAATAGTATAATTTTTCGGCTCCATAATCGCAGCTTTTATGKTTATATTAAAACATTAATAAATGTTTGTATGTTTCACTTTCAAGAAAATATAATGAAAAGAAATTTTTGTAATGAACACTTTATTAGTCTAGTAAATGTTACAAGAAGCAGTAATACCTGGAAAGGAAAAGAAAAATAGTAAACATTTATTTTCTTGTTATTACAAAATAGGAGGAAACAATGTTTGGCAAAATCTAGTGCTTAGCATAAAGCAAGTTATACAAAAATCGATATATTACAAAWAATGGCTACACTGTCCTGGTCCRGCATGGAATTTACTCTTTTGAACCTGCACGAATGTGATACYGACATTTTCATATTTAACCTTCATGGAAGAAAAAATACAGCTGTGAAGCAAACAAAAACAAAAAGATGTTTAGAAGATCTTAGAGCTTCACATTATGGAGCAAATCAAGAATTAGCAACGAGTATTACCACAAATTGTTACAGTTAAGCATCCAACGATAGCTTCACAAGTATTTCAATCTCAAGATTTACTGCATAGGTAACTTTAGATTTTTCTGTGTGCTTCTAATATCTAAGTACTATTACCCTAGCTGGAAATAGTCTTCAGGATCTGGAGAACACCAAATGATCAAGCACATGCCAGGAAATTTGAGTCTCTGACATCTAGCAAATAAGAGGYTCTTTTTTCGTCATCTTCATAGAGTTCTAAACCAGAATACCTTCGACATTCTTAAGTGTAATCCTGTCAATGTTTTTTCTCAAATGTGTTTCCCCCATCTTCATAAAAGTTTTAAATTTGACGGATGTTTGAACTACTAAAACCTAAATTATTTTTCACTGTCATTTCCCAGTGTGTAACTGAGTATGTTAATGTTGAACAGGTTTCAAAATCTGCTAGAAGCATCTAGACTAGAAGCTTCCAAGCTGCTCACTTAAGATCAAGATGATAGAAAAATAATGCATCAAATGTATAATTTTCAGGAATAGCCACTCTCGGTACCCAGGAGAAAATACCAACAAGGTGATCCAAATGAATTATTCTCAACAAAGAAAAGCCAACATAAAATCATTATGGTAGATCTAAAGTTCCAACTTCCGTTGTTAACTTGTTATTACAGTACTAGGATTTGCATCCTTAATTGCTCKCTAGTGGTAAATCACAAACTACACTAGAAAAAGAGATCATATTGTCTGTAACCTATCAAATTGCTTTAACACTAACCCCAGATCCTAAAATAGGACATTAATGCCATTTTGTTGCTGCTATCAAGGTAAATGCCAAGCTGTAACTGTAGGAAATAAGGACCAGTTTCAGTTACAGGTCAGATTAAAGAGCCCACTGCAAGGGCTTGTGAATATGGGTGACCGTGGTTCTTCCAGATCGGGGAACTGGCATTCCCAGAATGGTCAATGGTTCAAACACATCTTTGAATTCAAATTTCATCTTTGCCAACAATAAAGAGATTGTATGAAGATGTCTCCTTAAACAACTTCCAAGAGCTTAACCTACTACTAAAACAAGGCGTTCTAATCAGATGGAAGTTGTTGACATTCCACTCCAGTGATACTTGAGAACACTGTAACTCTGATCAAAAGTTTTAAGAAAATGGACTGTAAGTTAGAATACATACATGACCTGAAACGGCCACAAACCCACAAAAGATAAAAGATTAAAAACCAATGTGATTCTGCTAGATAAAAAAGAAGTCATACATAGAACTCAGTATCAGAGTATAACCTTACTATAAACATTTACATTATCCAGACATCCTCGTAATAGGATCTCATGGAGAAAGTTATGAAGAAAATTAAAATTGAAAAGCTTTGTGTCAATTACTCTTCCCAGTCCCTCTTACTGAAGGAAGAAACGTATTACTTCTTTGGTTTAAGAGTGGGAACATAAAGATCACTATGATGTACAAACCATCTAAGGATACCACAGTCTGTGAGGTTATGAAGCAAGACCGCAGTTTATACAACACCGATGAGAAATGGATTATTCATGGTCAACAAGCAAAAAAAATGTATTTTAGCAGTCGAGTGCTGGAATCGTAGTGAAGATTTTGCCATTCCCTCCCAATGGATCAAAAGAGAAAAGAGCAAGTCACCACAATTTCCATTAGCACAAAATCATTTGCATGAGTTGATAGCCAGTTCTACTATTCTTCTAGGTCATAGATACAAAGACAAGAGTCAAAAATATTTTTGAGAAGAAGTACATGCATCACCATCAATTTTCTCATCAAACTCCTGTAGATGGAGTGACTTATGTTTTTCTAAGCATAAGAATGCAATTTTTTTTTTTTTTTTTCCAAATTAACATAAGCAATAGCCTGTTTCCTACTTATTCTGCTATCTTCTTGTTCTATTTTTCTTTCTGTTTCCATTTCTGCCCCAGTTTTCTCCATAAACGACATGGCTACAAAGCCGGTATTCAGTTTTCTATTATATTCTATTTATTTCTTTTATTTATTTATTTGACCAGGTTTTCTTCAAGTACATAAGAAAACAAATGTTCAGCAAATAAAAGAACGATTTCTTTTTCCCCTAACTATCTCCTTTTACTCGATATAGTCTCTTTTTCTTCTAATTGAATAATTCGTTTTGTTTATAATGATGATCTTTATCTTTGTTTTAGTGAAAAAGAGTTTCTGTGGTGTTATAGTATCTGCTTGTCCTATATATTGTCATCAAGATGTGGGTGGGGATGGGGAATTGTTTTAAAACCATTCAAATTACTTCTGTATTGTTTTTGCCGATCATGGCTCTTAAAACGACTATTACAACAACCGCTCCTTCTATCAAACAGTCGAGAAAAGCTAAAGCAAACAAGAAGAAAACCTAAATGAATTCCGTTGCATCATTATTATCTGAATTTGAAATTTCCACAAGACATGGTGGCTGGTGCTATTGAAGCTGCACCTCCCGATTTGACTGGTATACTTTAAGAATGGCATGGATCTTAGGAGATATCGTTCCTTGTGTGGATGGCAGCTGAGCATCCAACAACAAACTCCCCAGTCCATCAGATGGAGTATTTCTTCCTCACTTGCCCTACCAAAATGTTAACCCAACAAAAGATGGTTTCTTTCCGACTGTGGTAGGATCCATGTACACAAGGACTGGCACTATCTAGATTTAATGAACCCCARAGGTGTTCTCAGTAATCAGGAATCGCAATCACAGGCCTAAAAGAAGCACAAACACTCAAGTAAGAGAGTTGTATGTTCCTACGGCCTAGTTGAAGTACATATCATGAGTCTATTATTTATAATGCATATGCTGCAGTTGATCAGTAGATCATGAAAAAGGCGAACCCACACTGGACCACAATCTCTATCACATTTAGGGTTCAAGCTTTGGCACTAGGTTTCTTAAAGATTAGACTGCCATGGTTAAGTCCTCTACATAATGACAATATATTTTCCCATACCTGCTTCCCTTTCTTTGTATTACCTTTTTATTTTGTTTCACTCTGAGAAAGCCCTTCACTTTCAGTTGCACACAGAAAGCAACCACAATAGTGACAATGTTATTCTGTCATACCAGGAGAATGTCTGTTTTCTCCTTCCCCAAAAGTATTTGATCACATAAAATAGGTTCTTGTCACATATTTCCCTATCATGAAGTTGACTTTTGTACTCAGACAGATAATTGAATTATGCACAAACAGGATAATTAGATGTACCTCAACCCATTTCTTTAACTCTTAAGCTATATTTCACATGTCAAATCAAGCATGGACAAAGAAATARTCTTATACAACCTCACAGAAGACAGAAATACAAGTTCGAACAGAAGTTGGTGCAGTTTGACAGATAGATTATGCCTCATGATGACAAGAAGAAAACAAGTTAGTTAATAAATATTGAAGATAAACGGCCATCATAGATATTAAACATGAATTCACAAGTGGAGAATAAAGCATACCTTTTTGGGGGCAAAAGAAGTGACTTCTAATTATTTCGAACTGATTCATAACAGGTTTGGCACTGGAAAAAATTGCAGCTTTCACATTAGGTATATCTATCCCCTTTTCCAAAGGATTGCCAAACCTGAAGCTTCTAAATGCTCCATAAGCTTCTTGTTGTAAGCCAGAGATGCGAGGTCTGATGTTAGCCCAACCACCCCAAGAAACATTCCTCATGTCAAACAGACTGCTAGATTGAGCGATTTCTATAGCACCACTCCTAGTTGCCAAAAGAGCTAGAGAAGGAAATAAATAATATTAACTAAAAGACTCAACAAGGTTGGAACTCAAAACCATAACCAAGATTAGCTCTACACTTCCATGTTGTCAACCAAATGAAGAAGGATAACAGCAGGCCATAAAGTAGCAATGTTGCAACATATCGCAATTTGCACATAATAATCTCAAATGGATTTTGAGTTAAACATACTAGTAAAAAGCAAAAGGWGACAACAGAAATCCACAGTTAATACATCCAGGCCTTCTATATAAAGGTTTTGTAGGCCGTTCTATTCATACGAAATCAATGAATAAATTTGCTTAAACTTCACATCCAATTAAAGAAACTACAAGTCATGCATACTATTATGGAAAAAATAACGGGAGGGTACCATTGTAAGGAAGTGCATAGACATAATTAGCAGGAAGACCAATGCCAAAACCTACAAGAGTGATGCCAACACTAAATCCAGCACCACAGCCAGCACCAACATAACCAATCACCTCAGGTCCAAAGCCAGGACCCCATCCAACACCACAACCAATGCCTATCCCCATGCCCCAAAAGGCTCCGGATGTTGGATGCACTGGGTTCCATCTTTCGTATCTCCGAAACAGCCCCTTGATGATCATTCCTAGCTGCAATTACAAGTCCTATTAAATGCCATTACTACAGCCACAAGCCAAGATAAAGAAACTTAGAAAATCCTTAAACAGTTCAAAAGATCGATAGAAAGAGAAATGTAGCCTTGGAGCAAAGAATGATAATTCCTAGTATCAGAACAAATTTGTAGTAGTAAAATTTTCCAGAAAATGAAGATAGTGATGCTGCCTTCAGTTCAACTTCAAATTTTTTGCTCTGTTTCTTTAAAGAAAACATACAGGAAATGTATTTTTTTTGCTAATAGTACAGACATCATTCAAGAAACTATTCTGCTGCTAAACTCCGCATTAAATTTCCAAGCAAAAACAGAAGAAAAAAGAAACTGCACATTAAAATTAATCAAGTAGAGAAACATTAACTAGAATTGGAATGTTATCAAATGCTGAAAACAAAAATGATAAATGTAAAAGATAAGAATTTTAGTTTACCATCAAGCGGAAATTTGGGGAAGACAAACCGCCAGAAATGAGCAGTTAGTTATGAGAAAATTTGAAATGAATCAAAAATAAAACGAATATAAATGATCTATAGTTCACAGCGGAGATGGGGCGAATCATGGTTWTCCGGCCTCAGACAAAAATGCTTGGATGGGGCTTGGGCTTCTTTGTAAAAGAATACTAATGGGCCCACTTCAATAAATTCGAACACGCCTTAACTTCTTAAATTGCGAGAAAAGGAAAAATTAAAATGAACTATTATGGACTATTTGAGTAAAGTTAGTTTCAGATTAAAGCACATAATAAAAAAAAGAAAATCTCAAAAACCACCATAATAGGGTCGGTTAAAGGGCAATTCTCAATTCATCAGCTTGGTGCAATCGGTAAATGAATTACTATATCAAAGTAAGATTTCATATTAAATGAATTATTTATGAAGTCATACTAAATAAATTTTGACTCTAGCATTTTAAAGCAAAAAATTCATTCAGGAACACAATCCAAATTATATATGAATTAATCTCGTCAAAGTAAAAATATTGATTCTCAACAGGTAAAGAGGCATTTCCCATWTACTTCTCAAAATTTTAAAAAATAGAAATTATATGGAAGTTAAAATCTTATGAAAGAAAAGAAAATAAGAGAAAATATATAAATTTTCCTTCAAGTTATTGAAAGAAAATATTTCGTTATACTCCCAAGTAAGAGAGTTTTCTCTTCCACGTTTTTGTTCTATCCAAATCCTTCTTTTTGCTTTATTGTCTTTCCCAAGAATTGCTCGCGAGCAGGCAAGGATGAATTATGTCTCAGCTCACAAGGATGAAACTTTTGATGATAAAAGATAAAAGATATTAAAAGGCTTCGTACAGTGTGCAGAAGAAACGAATACATAATAAAAGGAAAAATTCTTAGCCAATTTTTGACCTCCAAAGGAAGACAAAAAACTCAAAAATCCAATAATTGCCTAAGACATTTTCTTTTCTTTTTTCTCCTTTTTTCTGGGTGCCACTTCTTCAATCTACAATGTCAAACGCAGGCCACAAATTTATGAAGGAATGGCTAGCAGGCAAATACTGGAAAGCAATCAGCTCATTTATTCTGCTGAAAGTTTCATGCAGAGTTTGCACATAACATGGACATCAAGTCTTACTATTGTACCCCACCCTATCATCAAAGCCAAACAACAATAGGATTGTGCTGTTCACAAAAGTACAATGATTATATGGAAGCAGCATCATCAGTTGCTTAGTTATTCCCACATACAGCTTCCTCAAGCATCTGCAAAGAGAGAAGGGGGGGGGGGGGAAGGAAAAAGGAAAGGAGAGATTTGCAATTGGTTATGTAAAACCGAGATGCAGAAGTAATGATAATGATTAATAAGGATCCTTGGTCTCACCGTCTGAAGAACGAGCACTTCTTGAAGAGAATTCAGAGGGAGTCATTGGAATGGAGATTGAGAGCTGAGTTGTAGAGAATGTGTTCTTCTCTGATCTACCATCGTCGAGATTGGACCATGATTCTTTAGTTGTAGGCCACTCGTCAAAGAAAGGACGCATAGAATGCGGCTCTTGCTTCGCTGCCCCAGGTGAACCGACCTCGCTGCTGAAAAAGCAGTGCTGCTGCCTCTGCTTTGACATTGTAGCATCCATCATGGGATTGAAGGCCGGAGCCATATGCAGTTCAGAGGACTGCCCCAGCAGTTGCAARTCATTTTTTGATTTCAGCAAGGGACTAGAGGAAACTTGCAAYGGAAGTAGACGCCATGTGTTGCCTACATTAGAAACCATCCCCACACTTTCCAGGCTTCCAGAAGCTTCCGGAGAGAAATTTTGAGCATCTGCATCAGTAGTGAGTCCGTGGATATACCTGTAAACAAGAACTCTAGATTTAGCTGTCTAGCCAGTAATACGGCTTGTTTAACTGAACTATTTGTATATAATAGAAAAAGGTTTTATTGAGCAGCATGCTTTCTCATTGACCACCCCCTGAGCAAAATGCACAATCAAGAGACAAGAGATCAATGTAAATGAAGTTTTCTTCATCCATCTTCCCCTCTAAAGCATTTTAATGATGGTGCAAATAGTATCTGAGCGAAGTCCTACAACCGATTCTTGTCAAGCCCAAGACAACTAATACAAGTAGTTCCTCCAAGTTGCATCACTTGATAGCTTATTACCATGATCTCCTTCAAAATAAGGAGTAAAATTGCAATAATCTTACAAGGATACGTGCATCTTTCAAATCTTTATTATAGATATTCTTTTATCCTCTCGAGTGAAGGAATAAAAACCCAATTCAACATTGTCACTCCTATCAGACCACCTCTGAATCCATGCGTCATACTAGAAGCTCTCCAACAAAGCGCTTGCTTTATAAATGTGCAAGTCCAACTTACAGAGCGTAGGGAAAGAGCCATAGAAGAGAACTTAGTTCTAGAGTGAAGTTGTCAGCCCCCTCATGGATCATCTGCCTAAAGTCCTCCTTAGAATCTTAAATTCATGGTTGCCCTCACCTTTAACCTTATCAGTAATGTGCTTCATTTGCCAACACATTATCCCCTATTTGAAGAATCTTCTTGCAAGTTGTGGGAATTAATGTAGCATTTTTTATTTTTTGGAGATAAAATCCACATTCCCTGGTTACTCATTAGTTGAACTTAGGGTTATCTTGTGTATAAATATATAACATATCTATAAAAGTTTTGATATAAAAAGACTTCATAGACTTGAGAAACAGCTTAGGCATAGTTATATATATATATATTTTGTAGACTTGAGAAGCAGCTTTGGATCTGTGTTTGTCACGAACATATCCCACTACAGTTTACAAAAGTGAAAAGTTTTTCCTTCAGGTGGAAGTTCAATGTTTGTTCAGGTATTTACATTCATGGTCACCGTATTAACATCTCACCAACAAGTAAAACCATTCTCAAGTTTCAGCTATCTTTGAAATGGCATTCTACAAGAGTCGGGTTTCAATAAATAGATGTCTCTCAACTTGGGCATTCAAGCTACTTTCTCGGCACCACTATCCATAGTAGCATCTAAGTCAATCTTGATTTATCAGCTACAACAATTATTMATAGTCATCCTGCCTTGAGGACATTTTTGTTCTCCAGAAATATGACCAACCTAAATATATTGAAGAATTTCCTTCGGTAGAAGCCTGTTTCTAATCTTTGTCATAACTGAAAATTGTAGCAAAAGAAAGTATTAGTAAGGTGCTGCTTAAGATTATTTGAAAAACTCCCATTAACTCTTATTTAAGTAGAGAGATTAATACAAGCATGACTAAAGTATACCCCCAGCTTTTCCTCCAATTCATGACGATGGAGCCTAACTAGAATGGTAAGAGTATCTGGTCCAAATGTGTTTGCTAAAAGGTGAGACTGTTTCTGCACCGAATGAGGATTGAGAGATCAAGGGCTAAAATTCTTTAAACTTATAGTTTGCTAAAATGATAATGTTTCATCTTTTGGTGCAAGGACATTCCTCATGGTTTAGCAATCAAAGTTATCAATTCTATTAACTCGTCCAAATACTTCAAGATCCAACTCCAGTACATGACAAACAAGGGTACGAAAAGAAAAAGAAGCCACAAACATGTAACCTTTCCCCTCCAAAGCACCAGCATAGCCCATGCTTCCCCAAGTACTCATTCTCATATAAGTATGGTAAACACAAGAAGTAACATAACAGTTTATTGCACCACCAGACCTGCACCTGCACTCGGCTTCAGCCAAAGATCACTATTGGTTCAAATAGCAGAATCTGCTCCTTGGTTCAGAGATCAACATGCCAAGGACTCACTTATGCAATCAATGTAAGGCAAACACAGTGCATAGCATAACATACAGTACAACTAACACTTCATGGGTTTAGATTTTCATCGAAAGGTAGTGTTAAGTTACCTAAACTCTTTGTTGTCATTCCCGTATGTAACAGGCTCAATCTGCAACTTTGTTGCACTGCTTCCTGAATACAGACTCTCAGAGTTAGTGACTGAATATACAGGCATATTTTGGAAGCTTCCACTGCCACTACTTTGGAAGATTCCACTGCTACTGCTGCTGCCAGTAGCAATGTGTGACATCGCAGTTGACAACGACTGCGAAGCAGAATGAGATTCCACAGGCTTTCTTGAACGGTTGCGGCCCCGGTGCATGTGCCGCTCACAGTACTTGGAGTCAGGATAAGCATCTTTGGAACATCTCCATTTCTTCCCATCTGTCCTCCTGCACCTACCTGGCTCTGGGTCGTATTTCTTCCCATAGTAGGAACAATAACCCACTGCATAAAAAATGCAAAGTTAAGATTCCAGAGTGAAATATCACACTGCTCAATATTCAGAGCAGCTTGAACCTCGACCAAGCAGTAAGATAGGCCCACTGCTGCACTAAATATTTCTGAGAAAGAAAAGGAAATTTTGTATCTAAGCTGAAACTTAAGTCACCATCGGCAAAATTTACATAGAGTTGCAACCAAGAAGAACGCGAAACAAAACTTTATTGCTGYTGCTTATAGAATCTCGAACTCACTACCTGCGGTGCTTCTCGATCCTACTTACCTCATATCAGCCATTACATTAAAAAGAAAAGCTGTTCATTTCATATTGCACCCCACTTCATAATGAGACTCAAGTACACTATCAGCCTACGAACAATTACTGCTATTTAACAATACAATTGTCTAGAAAGTAAGATGAAACCAAAACAATCTCTATTTGCAACCCACATGGGAGCCACATCCCCTGATTGGCTGGGCAGTGACCGCCATACATGATGGGTCCCACTGCCCGAGCAATAGGTGGCACRGATGCAGCTAATCCTCATTTATTCCACTCTGCAATGCATTACTGATAAAGATTTACTACAGATACAAGAAAAATTAGTGTTTTCCTGATACCGCAGCTATTAAAAGACCCAAGATCTCCTCTTTTCTTCTAGAAAAGAGAACTGCAACAAGTTCGCAAGTAAATGGTAAGGCTTGAATCTTTTATCATTCAAAAAACCATAAAAATGAAATCTGAATCCCCAAACAAGATGTAACTCCCTCCAGTTGCCACAACGAAACTTTCAGGAGCTCCATCAATCAAGTTAAGTAGAAAAAAGAAAGAAGCCACATTATCTAATTCTTCTAAAACAAGTTGCCACCGCTTTGTAGTAGCTAGATGACATACATAAGTAAATTCACATATATGCTGAAAGACGGAAATGGAAGGCAAACCTACAGGCAGGATGATGGAAGAAACGGGATGTAAGAGCTTCAAAACTGCGGCGAATAGGGACAACAAGTTCTGGAGGTACAGGGAGACCAGCCATTAAATATTTGTAAATCATAGCTTGATGCTCCAGCTCCTGCCACTGCACCGCCGTGAAGGGGGGCCTATAATAACACCCACCTCCACCTACCACCTCTCCCACCCCCCCTCCCCCCGCCACCGTCACCACCGACGTCGACGACGTCCCACTCATCCCCTCTCTCCCTCTCCCACCCGAMTATCACCACCCACACCTACACCCTTTTCTCTTTCTTCCACTCTTTGTTACTTCCCGAGAAAAACTAAAAAAGATCAAAAACCTGCAATAACAGGCACCAGGAAGCAACAAAAAGAAAAAGGTCAATAAAAATATGAAAAATATATATAAATATATAGACAGAGAGAGACAGAGAGCAAGAGTGTGAGTGTGTATCTGTGTCTGAGTGTGTGCGGGGTGTGTGTGGTTGGGGTTACCTAGAAGGGGGACAGATCTAGGGTTTGAGCAAACATAAGGGGTTATAGAGAGAGAGAGAGAGAGAGAGAGAAAGGAAAAAAGCTGAGAAAAAAGTGAAGAAGGATTTTTGTAAGAGACTGGAATAAGAGGAGACAGTGAGAACTGGAGAGCAGTAGATAGTGATAGAAAGAGAGAGCGAGGATTGTGATCGAGTAAAGAAGAAAAAGAAAAAAAAAGAAAATAAAGAAAAAGAAGAAGAAAATAAAGACACTTTAGCTGACCTTTTTGTTTTGTTTTGGCAGTGTATTTTTAGTACAATTTGTTCTACATGTGTTGCTTTCTTTGTTTGTTTTTAACATGTCTTAACATCAATCCTCTGTTTCTTATATAATAATTAACATGTCAATAATAATTCGAATTAAAAATTTCTCGGGCGATAAAAGGCGTTTTCATATCGATTAAGATAATTTTGAGATTAGAACTTATGATTACCGGAATAATCACTTACTACTGTTCATTCTTGTTTTGATGTTTTTAATGTTTGCAGAGGAAATGGTCCCAAGAGATAAATGAGCATACTAGCATTTATGGTAACATAATAGAGAAGTGGAATTAACACAGTTTTATGAATGAGAAAGAGAGTTACTAGTAAATATTTTAGGACATGGATTCATGTGAKTGGTATTGCTGCTTACTTTTCAAGAATGTCCCTCCATGTTAGTTATACATATTTGGAGTCCTTAATGCAAAAGGGACTGGCYGAAGAAGTTGTTTAGATTAGAATCGAGATGTTTATGTAATGAGATATTTCAAACTTAATTGATAGGAGCGCACGATTATTAAGAGAGAGCTTCTAATAGATACTAACATGAAAATTAGAAATGCTAAGAATGTTGAGGTTAGAGGAGGCAGTAGGAGATGTAATGAAATGGCGTGAGATGGGGGGGCCTTAAGGGCCATTTGGGTTGCCTTTGGATTGAATGAACAGATGAAACAGTACATGATGTTTGTTGGTGGTCACCAAAATGCAATAATTTTAAACCCTCATGTTATTGCATCATGACTCTCCTCCCTCTCTCTCAATCTTTCACACCAAGGGTTATACATCCAGATCTTCTTTTCTTTGAGTAGGAAACAGGAAAAAAGAGAAGGAAAATAAAAGAAAACTCAAATATATTTATAAATTTTTTAATTAATTTCAAGTTTTAAATTTTATAATACACTTTATTAAATGATTTTTTATCCTTTATATAATTGTATTCATTATAGCAGCTATAATTAATTGCACTTTGGAGATGTTGACCAGAAGAAGTACTATTATTAGTCCTGAATTTAGAGCGAATACGGAACTTGTCTCTAGCTCGTAAGCTATCATTAATAACTAATAAAGTACTATGTTTCCTCCACTAATTGGAATATAGCAGATAATGTCTAATCTTTCGTTCGTGTTAAGTGGATAGAAAWTTGAAACGATAAAAAATATTATTTTTTACAAATATTTCATATTCACGAATAAATAAAAATTTCATATTTATGTCAACATTTATCATACTCAATAAATAAGAATGGAGCTAAAATTCTATTTTTTAGAGAAAGAGTGTGGCAAAATTTCTATATAAATTTTAAAAAATCCTAATTCTATGAAAAGTTTTGAAAAAAGTTGGGAGCCACTATCGCTCTCCATCACCCCTAACTCCGTCCTAACATATTAACATCAATAATATATAATCTCATAATACAACATCTTAGTATGAACCAGAATTGTTCCATATTTTTATATTAAAAAAATATCGTTCTTAAAATAATTAAAAAAGGGAAACTATCGGTATTACTTACCTTAGAGGCTTAATAATAAATAATCTAACTCAAATAGTGAATRAGTTTATCGCTCTTGCCTCCTAATTTAAATAGTAATTGACACCTTACTCAAACAACACAAACCCCAAATTTATATAAACAAGCTCCAACCCAAAATTAGATCTCTAAACCCATACTGAATGAACAAAGGATAAAAAATATGTAAGAAATTAGATCTGCGTCGGTTTTCAAATCTAATTCTTTCATTTCTTTGAAGTGACTTATCTTTTTACTCTTTYCGATGTGAAATAAAATCATTCCAAAYGCGTCTTAGGTTTRTGAGATAAACTAATTGCTACTAGGCTCCTCCAATTCCTATAATTATGAGAGGATTCTAAGACTTTGGATCTCAAACCAAACTCAATAGAACAACTAAAGGATGCATTAGCCCTAACTTGGACTGAGTACTTACCTTAATTGCAAAAGTTGAAACACTCGAAGGGGGGGGGGGATTGTAAATTTCGTAAACCTAAAGGCATTATACAAACTTAAAACATTTGAAGGGTAAAAGTGTCCAAAGACCCAAATGACTTCAATGATCAAACTTTTTCCAGATTCAGGTTAATTAGTTAACGCGACAAGCTTGCTTATAAACATATCGAATAAAAATTAAATAAAGAAGTATTTTGATCTTCGAGGACCTTAAGATTCTTTATACTTTTTCTTTAATTTTTCCATAATATCTCATAATTGATAATAATTCACACTAAATGGAAAAAAAAGGTATAAAAAAGAAAAAAATTAAAGTTATTTATATATCATTAACCATTTCCTAACAATGTAAAGGTTTTAAATTAAATTCATTACCCTCCCTTAACATATTAAAGGAGAAAAAAATATACACTCACGGACAAATATATAAAGGTAAAAATGAGAWTTAATAAAATATGTATATGACACAATAAATTGGTATGTTAATTGTAAAACTTAGTATAAATAAAGGTAAAACAAAAACAAAACGATCATAATATAGATTAAATTATTAATTATATCATTAACAAATATTTAAAAACAGAAACAATTATATGATTGAATTTAATTCCTTATTAAGTGTAACATAGATTCATTGTCTTTCTTTTCAATTTGCAAAAGCCCTTTATGTTTCTTAATAGCTTTGTTTTCTTATATTTATAGTTAACAAGTTCGTAGAATCGTGATATTTATTTATTAAAATTTTTAAAAAATATARTATTAAGAATTTTAGAAGTTGAGAAATTGAGAAATAAGAAAGAGAACGGATTTTCAGAATGAATGCTTTTTGTGTTTTGAGTTTTTTACAATATGAAGAACAAATTTTTGTTGTTTTATGTTTTCTATTTAATTTTCTTGCATTTCTCATAATGTATTCTAAAAAAATAGATAAATAAATATGTTTTCAATATTTTCAAAAACTAAAAATAGAAAATTACTTAAAAACAGCAAAGAGCCTTTATCTTCTCGATTTAGGAAAATATATAAAAGTCTAAGTAATTGTAAACCTAACATAACACGTCTTACATATAATTATACGAGTTTTACGTTCATATTTCAGTAAACATCTTAAAAAACAAATTCAAAGGTTAATTTATAAATTATGAAAGCAACTGAACTAATCAAGCAATATTTCTTCGACTATAATCTCCTTTTTATATCGGGTAATTCAAATCACATGAAAACAAGGTACTTTAACCTTCTAATATACTTTTTAATATATATTTTTAGATCAATAAAAACGTAACATTATATGTATCTTAATTAATAATATATGTGTACTAGAAAAGAAAAAATATATATATTATGATGAATATAAAAAAGTTAGTGTACTAAACGATGGAGACGAGCGGGCATGAATGCAGATCCCTTTGACAAAAGCCTCACTTTCTCCTTTAAATTTAATTTTGTTCTATTTTCTGCTGTTATTGGACGCTAAAGTCAGTGCATGCCAGCTTTTGCCTATGGAGAAAAAAACGTACGAATCCYGAATAGTACACACATTGCTCACTTCATTACAGCTGCTCTCTGCCCTCTCTGCCCGCGAATATTTTCTACTCCTTGTGCTATATAAGGAACCCCTTACAACTCGGTCASCCCTTTCTCCTTGCTGCCCGCTTCTTCTTCTCTGAGCGATCAAGAAGATCCCGTTTCTTTCTTTGTCKTTTTTTCTATTCKAAAGGGATGAGTCTCTTTGGCCTTGGCAGGTGAGCATGAAAGAGGACTATGAATGGTTTCTTTTTGTTTTTTTCAATTGAATTGTGTTAATTGTATGAAATTTTGTTGATTAGGATGTGGAAAATGAGTTTTTGTGCTCTTGTGTCTGTGTTTTTCAATTGGAGCATCGTGGATTGAATTAGATCTATTGATCTGGGATTTTGTTAGATATGTTATTTGAAATGTTTTTCTATTGATTTAATTTGGATTTTGATTCTTTTCTTTGGTAATTGTCTGTTGCATGGTAATATATCGAAATTGGAATATCAAGATTTGCAATTGCGCGGTCTCCAATTGCGAATTCTAAATAAATGCACGGAATGAGAAGAAATGGAATTCAAGGGATCAAATTATACTGTATTAGCGTATCAAAATGCATTTATGTGATCGCAGGGATGGATTAATGCAGTTCGCTTTTATTTTCATTTGAAGGAGGAGGGGGATATAACAAAAGGTGGAGAGGAAGAAAGTTGAAGTTTTTTAAGCGTTGAGAATATTTTTCATTATGTAATGCTTTAGACCCTGAATAGGATGTTGAATTTTAATATGATTTCCTGTTGGAATAGATGCAAGGAGTCACATGCTTGAGAAAGTGTATAAGAAAGGAGCCAAGTGAACTTGTTTGCGTTTTTGGTGTCAAGTTGTCATTGCTTGATGCATTTGTGAAATCGATGGACTGTTTTAGGCTGGCAGCGCAACGGAGCATGTGAATTTCTAATTTTGTGCTACTGATGGCAACTGCACTTTTTGTATTGACATTTATATGCAGCATGCTCCATCGTGCTAGTTATGGCAAAGGCACTTTAATCCACCATGAATGGATATTGAAAAATCCTCTCTATTCTCTCTTTTCAGATTAGCAAATTGAGCAAATTTGCTTTATATCTTTCCCTATTTTCCCTATGTTCATTTAGTTTCTCTATGCAAATAGTTTGGAACGTTATTTGAACATTCAAAATCAAGGAAAAATGCCAAAAAGTTATCCTAGTAGGTCGTCTAGGAAATAAAGTTGTTCTTTCCTAAACTGTTTGAGGATTTTCTCCTAAAGCAGACATCTAGACTAAGAGCTTTTTCATGTTTCCTCACGTGTAAATAGCCCTTTTTAAGCTTTTGATCTCGTTGAGTCCTGGCTAAAAATGGAGGAGTGTCTGTACATAGTATGATTTAAATGATTTAAAAGGACTGTGAGCTATGCCTCTGGTCAATGCTAAAACCTATGGTTTTATGAGGACTAATGACATAACGGCATTTCTCTAAGAGGATAATGGGAAGTCGCTGTTATCTACAAAGAAAAGGGACACTAATGTCCAGTTCTCAATAATAAGCTGAATGTGCTGAAGAGAGTTGACTTGGGGAAACTTTAACTCCCAACTCCAAGAATAATGCAAGAATAACCTATTTATGTACATGGGTCAAAATACAACAGCTATGTTCAGAAACCCAAAAAAANATTTGAACATTCAAAATCAAGGAAAAATGCCAAAAAGTTATCCTAGTAGGTCGTCTAGGAAATAAAGTTGTTCTTTCCTAAACTGTTTGAGGATTTATATATATATTTTCGGTCGCTGAATCTTCTAAAAGTTAGTACAAAGGACTTGCTTGTGCTCGTAAAAGGAAACAAAGAGCTATAATATAAGGTTGTTATAGTTTAGAATGCACATAAAAGTTTCTATTTGTAATTTAAGTTTGAATTTTGGTAACCTGAGAAAACAGTTGAATTTGTAAAGACAATGCCAATTAGCTTGAAAAGGTTGGCTTAGTACTTGTTTTAGTGATGGATGGTGCAAAGGTCAAACCTAAGCTTGTTAGCATGTCCGTAGTTCAACTTTTGTAGTATTTGGTGCAAATGAAATCATTTTGGAATTATGACTGAAAGTTTTTAGGTTTAGCAAGATTTATTTCCTAATTCACTTTCTCAAGAGTTGTATCTCTTTGTCTATCAATTATAATTAACAGGTTGGAGAAAATTGTGCTAAAAAGGGGAATATAAGTTCTGCTTGCAATATTTGGATCTGATTAGTAGGTTGAGCTCAAATTTTGACTTCGTAGTTGGAAATCCTGATTGCCTCTTGCAATTAGGATTAGAGATGAAAACCTTTGATACTCTCTCAAAATTTGAAGCAATTTCTAGTCTTGTAACCAAATATTTTTGGGATATTGAAATGAACAACATTGTTCAATTATTTGAACCATTGTTTTGGATCTTTGAAGAAATTCTTTTGCTACATAATTTAAGTTGCTCTCTGTTCTCACAGTGAGGCTAGTGGGCTTGGGCATTTACTCGCACAAATAAACATTTAATGTTTGAGTGAGCCCGAAGTACAAATCCTAGTATAGTAAGCCAGGAAGAATACAACTCCAAAGGTGTATTTAGGAGATGACCTGTTTACCACTCACTGGCTATTTATTCTACACTTGGGGATGATGAGAATGTGGTCGGGCTGGTGAGGAGACCTTTCTTTCCTGTGTTCCTTAGTTCGTTGTATCGTGGAAAGGGGGAGAGGAGGGATGTTGAGTTCTGTGAACAGTTAGAGGGGAGTCTTTCTGGTTTTCTGTGATTACATTGTATCTCCATAAAATTAAAACTTGAAGGAAGACCCTATCTCAATTAGGGTCGACTTTGGGCTTGAGATTGCTTTTCAGTTCTAGACTACGGCTCCAGCAACCTAAGTGGAATCAGATTTTCTCAATTCAGATTCTGTCAATGTTTTTATCCCTTTCCCTTGATCTCGTCATAAATGCTTTATCACAAGGTTGACTCATATTGATATACTTGAACCATGCCTTTATAGTGTCTTACTTGCTACTCCTTAACAGGAATCAGAGGACGTTTCGCCCGAAGAAAAGTGCACCTTCAGGGAGTAAGGTGGCTTTCTGTCAATTAGATGAAATTTRCTTGTTCTTCCTTTTGTTATTACKTCTCTTCTCTGTATATCTTTGTCTTTCTGATTATTCTAGGTTTTATATTTATCAAGGAATTCCTCCTTTATAGTTCCTGCGTACCTGATTAAAGCCTAGCCATGCTTCATGGTGGATTTCTGATTACGTATTCTTGCCGAAAATGAATTCATGAATTCAAATTCTTCTTTTCCTATTGCAGGGGGCACAGCTGAGAAAGCACATCGATGCAACTTTAGGTAGCGGAAACCTAAGAGAAGCTGTAAGGCTTCCACCTGGGGAAGATATAAATGAGTGGCTCGCTGTCAATAGTAATTACTTGCTCTTTCCCTTTCTCTACATATTGTGTAGACATACTTTGCATGTATTCTCATTAGTTTATCACCTTGCTTTGTAATTTGTATACTCCAATAAGRCATTTGTGCAAATTCACTAAGATGTGAAAACGACTTCTATGATATTAGGGAAAAGAAGCGCCCAAGTACGCAGTCATTTACCAGTATAATTATCTATTCAAGCAGCTTTGTGAAAAGCACTTCTATGAGAAATTAGAGATAGAGAGCGCCCAAGTATGCGACTGCTTCTCAGTATAATTATGTATTTAGCTGTTTGAACTCACACAAGACACCTTTTTCAACTTTCCAGCCCTTCATGTCAAGAAGCCAAGATATGAACATACTTTATACAGTTTCCTGTATTGCACTAGTGATAACATTTCATAATAAAGAATTTCCATGTTTTCTTCTTAAAAGTTATTTGATAATTATAGACACATGCTATAATGTGTTTGTAAGTTTGTGTGTAAGCAAGTCTTACTGTTGCATGGAGGAGACTGCTCTCATTTGTGCCAAGGAAAGCATTAAAAGAATGTCACGTCAGATCTGTGTTTGTTAATTTTGCAATAGATAAAACTCCATATATTCCATCCTCTGTGCCTCTCTTCTTTTTATTTTATTTTATTTTTTTTTTTTTGGGTGGGTGTGTGTGGAAAGGTCCCTGTTTGAATTCCACTTCACTTTTAAATAGATCTATTCCATCATATGCTCTTGTTTTCTTTGTCTACTGCAATGAGCTTCTCTCTGAGAACCCAAACTGATTGGAGTTGCTCGGTTTCTATGTCCAGCTGTGGATTTCTTCAATCAGGTGAATCTGCTCTATGGCACCCTTACAGAGTTCTGCACAGCAGAGAACTGCCCTACAATGACCGCTGGCCCCAAGTAAGTTAGACAAAGTGAGAATACCTGTCTAATACTGGTATCTGCATAYGCCTAGGTGAAAATCTCCGTAAGGATATAGGTTTCTGAGGTCATATGTTCGGTGGATTTGGCAGTATTTTCAGGATTCATTTATCAAAATCTCAGGAGTTGCATTTTCATGAATGACCTTTCCCTTCTAAGTTAACAAAGTCAAAATATAAGTTTACGAATTTGTCGGAGAAGAAGCTGGTAGATTCATAAAAAGAAGAATATTGAAGCATAATTGCATTTTGTTATAGCTTCCATGATTATGGAAACGACTAACTTAGTTAAAGTGGACGTATTAATGTACGTCACGCTTGTATGAGTGGAAACAAAATTTGTTCCAATTCTACTAGTATTCTACAGTCAATCTTCCCTGATGAGCAGGCAATATTATTCAGGTATGAATATAGGTGGGCTGATGGTGTACAGATCAAGAAACCTATTGAAGTTTCAGCTCCAAAGTATGTTGAGTACTTGATGGACTGGATTGAATCGCAGTTGGATGATGAGTCTATATTCCCTCAAAGGCTTGGTAATAACTGCTCTTTCATTCTATAGCTTTACGGTATCCCCTTCTTTTATAAAGTCAAGACTGAAATTGGCCAGGCAAATGAAATGTTTGCCTGTATTTTACTGCATTATCTGCAGTTTTACCTTAGTTGATAAGTTTATATATTTTTAATTTGTAGGCGCACCATTTCCTTCCAACTTCAAAGAAGTCGTGAAGACAATATTCAAACGTCTGTTCCGTGTATATGCACATATCTATCACTCTCATTTTCAGAAGATTGTGAGTCTTAAGGAGGAGGCTCATCTAAATACATGCTTCAAGCACTTCATACTTTTTACTTGTGTAAGTTAATAAATCTTTGTGATCTTAGTAAGTTGCTTTCAAATTTGTTATAGTCACACTTCAAAGTTTTCCATCATGCGGCACTAGCTTAATCTATCATAAATTTTCAGGTCTTGGTTATTGTATTTCATCATGTTTTCTTGATATAACAACTTTTCCTGTCTGGAAAGTTTGAAGCAATTACCTTTGCTTATTTTCTCAAATGAAATTAGATTCTCCTTGGTGGATATTGAGTTGTGGTTATAGAACATTTTATACCTTTGCTTAATCTTGCAAAGGATATCATTTGTATATACAACACTAGCCCTCAGCTTTTTGAAAATATGAGTTCTGGTTGTATTAGTCTTTTTCTAACCTAGGCTTCCACATTAGACACATWGAAGTATCAGAAATAGGAAATCATATAAATATAAAAYTAAGTACTTATGCATTAGCAGGTTTGATTGAGAAGATAAGGCTTCCGAGACTTTGTCCTAAAAAGAAAATTGAAAATGCTCAAAAGAGGAGAACATTATTATTTTTCTCTCGTGGTTGATTTCACATTCAAATATTTTCTTGACCAATATTTATTGCTATCTTCATAAGTGGTTTTCAAGAATAACAAGCTCCTGCTGTACCATTGCTCATTTGCTTTTCAAAAGGTGATGAATAGTTGCAAGGAACTCATGGATGATAAAGAGCACTAGAGGAAACAGAAACTTAGGAATGTTCTTAGTTATGTTTAAGATAACAAAAAGCCTTCACATTGCAGAATTACTAAAGTTCAAAGAATTGCTTTTGAATTGATTTATTATCAAAGGCAAAAGCATGTCTACTTTCTTTGTGGGAATTACGCACCTCAAAAGTCCCTCTATTACCTCTTTTACTTAAGACTTGATCTCTGATTTGCAGGAATTTGGGCTGATCGACAAGAAGGAGCTGGCTCCACTTCAAGAGCTCATAGAGTCCATTGTTGTTCCTTACTGATGCTTCCTGCATTTGCCTGTTAAAATAATTTTATTTGAGGACAAAATTATATAGTGGGGATGTCAAATGGTGTTTGGGATGTATAATTTTGGTTGTATCTTCTTTTAGTACATAATTTATGTCGAGTATCTCTGCTGTTTCAGTTAGTTCTTTTTGACATAGTTTTCATGCAAAAGTTTCTCTTTCTATTGTGAAGAGCAATCAAATGCCATTTTCACCTCAAGGATGAAGTGGATCAAATGAAACGTTTTATCTTTATCTTTTCATTTGTTTCTCACTGTAAATTGCTCTGCCATTAGGCTTGAAATAATGCATTACTTATTTTCCGTGTAAGTTATAGTGGGCTGGCCAGGAGGTGGCCTTTGGCTTCAGGGATCTTTTGAGGGAAGGAATGGGGTAGATGGACTCTCATAGCCTATGACACACACTTTAAACTGCTTTTCKTCCTTAGTACTGTACATTAGTTTGAGAAGAAGGTGCAGTTGAATGCAACTGAGATACTGACTGGTACAGAAAACACAGTTAGGAATTCTCAGGTTTGCTCAAATTGGTGGGACTTTAGAGATTTAATTATMTGCAATTGATGGCCTTGCAGGATTTCAAAATTGTGCTCATCAGATTTGGGATGGATTATTCTGCACTCTAGTGTGTCTCTGTTGTAAGTTTGAAAATTTGCGAAATTTCCAGCTTAGAGAATGAAAATGAGGCGAAGATTTCAGTATGCCATCTTCTTTGTTAGTTAGATTAAGCTATCATTGTCAAATCTATCCAAGCACAACTAGAAAATATAGCACAAGAACTGAAACTGAGGAAGTAATCCCATTGAACCGGTGAATGTGGAGGTCCTGCCAGCATTTTCTCAGTATTTAGGTGTCTATTTTTGATAGCTYTTATTAGGTTGATTATATTATCTTTATTGGTATCCAAGTTAAAAGCCACCATTGTTGGATTTTATGCRGCTACACATGTCGCTGCCTTAGGGATGTGGTGGGTTGGGGAACCTTGTTGGATCTGGGACTTCCAAATTGTGTTATAATTGTTTTTTTAGATGATATGACGCATACAATAATAAGTACATCGGATGTGAAATTATGATTCCAAATTGGTTCAGTAGTGTTTCAATCAACCCTTGTGCAAAATGGTCCTAAATTCCTTGTCTTTGGAAGGTTGGGATATATCTGCAGATTGTTCCCTTATCTTCTACTTGATATTTTATATACAAGTGAACAAAATTTTATTAAAATTATCATTAAAATAATATACAAGATAGAAAAGATAATAAAATATTGAATTTGAAGCAATCAAATCCGCAAGCACAAATATCTGAAAATTATATTTAGATTATAATAATTAAAGAAACAAAATGTCCATTCAATCATTATTCATAGTGAAGAATGTCTATCAAACAATAACTCCTAATAACAGAACAAGAAAATTGAAGCATCTTCTTCATAATAAGAGCAAATTTCATAAGTACATCCAACAAAGAGCTGTGATGATGTGCAGTTCAGCACTTTACAGTACACAGCCAGACGAAGAAAATTAAGGTACAATTACAAAAAAGGCGTATAAATCGATCCTAACAAAGAATATATTTTATGAAAATAAAAAGAAAAAAGAAAAGAAAACCCCTCTAAAATATAAGCAAACTCTGGTTATTAAATACTACTAACTCTTCAATTGAATACTTGATGAATGAATAACTTTCTCTGTAAACTTCTATTTGATTCACTTTCTTTTCTATCTCTTGGGGTATAGTATAACTCATGTCACTGTAAAAACTCCTTTTTGACCAGAACTATTATCTTTTCACTTCCCCTTTTTATCTTCTTCATCTTGAACTTTGCTTAGAGGAATACCAGAGCTTCTTCTGGCAAATTAACATCTTCTCCTTTTCAACACCATATTCTGTGTCTTCTTTACGACATCCCCATTTCATGCCTTTAGCAATTGTTGCAACTGCMTCGACGTAATAGCTAGACTCCCGGATAATTGCATAGCCACCAGGCCTCAAGATTCGGTCCATCTCCAGCAAAACATATTTCATTTCACATCTGCCCAGAAATGGAAGTTCATTTTTACAAATGACATGAGTATACAACATGTGGAAACAACAATCAGTCATATAGAAAGTTTGAGTTGTTACCTGTGACTCTCTGCAGTGAAGAGGCCATCCAGATGAAGTAGATCATATGTACGAGGGTATGTTGAAAAGGCCTCACACCTACAAAAAATCAGAGTGATATAGATGAACAAATATTCATTCACCGAACACATCAAGATATTGTAGTTGTAAAATAGGATTAAATTTCAATCAAGGTTTTCAAAGATTACCAGTCATGGTAGGTGCCTATCAGCCCCCTGTCAAACACCACAGCAAGTGTATTGGCAGCATATGAGGAAACAACATTCATGGTCCAAAGGGGGTCATCAATCAGAGCAGCAGCAAAACCTCCATACAATGTGTTCATATCCATAACATTTCTTATCTTATCGGTGCCAATCGCTGGCAGCAACTTCTTGTAGTGCTTGACTCGTGTTTTCCATTTACTATCATCGTGCCTGAAGGCACCATCACTACCACCATGAACATCAGTTATGCGCTCTGGGGCAACATGCAACCTCTCTGGCCACTTCGGAAGGGATTTTAGCCCCATTTTCTTGTGCTTCTGGTCGGGAACAACAACGCAGGGCCTAAGTGGGACATACCATGCTGCATCTGGCTCAGTACCATCATCACACCTTGTTGGATAGTTGTCTGGAGCATCAAGCTTCTTATAGCAGTTATTGTCCAAAGATTTCTGCCACACAGCAATGTCATCCTTCTTCTTATAGAACTTGAAGCACATTGAGGTAAGCAATTCTTGCAACTTTTCATAATCAGATTTCTGCTCTTCAATAGTAGTATTCCATCCTCTCCAGCGGTTTTCATAGTTCACAGGTGGACCAGAGAGGACCCAGAAACCTCCTGGTCGAAGTATGCGGTGTATCTCAAGAAGGTATATTCCACCTGAAAATGATAAGATCTCCATTGATCAGAAGAGACACCAGTATTTGATAGTTCCTCACCACACAAAAAAAAAAAAAAAAAAAAAAAAGGAAAAAAAAACAAGGCTTGTTAAAGCCTCTGGATAGAAATGTTATTCTGCTAACTTTATTGAAAATGCCAAGCACAGTTGTAATGCATATATACAGGTATATATTTTGGAAATAATATCACTGTCAACATTTTGAGATACTAGGATCTGAGATAAGAGTAATCCAGAGATTCTGAATGAAATTATTCATAGTACACTCAAATCAAGTCAACCAAACACTGATTTTGCAATTACAACTGTTCCCAGGATGGTTGAGCCTACAGTAAGGTAAAATCAAACTCCTAATAAGCAGTACAGATTTTAGGGAAGTTTCTAATAAATTGTGGGTGCACAAAAGGTAAACAAAATATGGACAAGACCAAACTTCAACGAAATCCCTTAATGCATTACGTAGTCAATGTATGTATTGGGRTGYATGGTCGAAGCAAGCAGAAATTTCGAATTTCTAATCAATTCATGACCAAAAGAGAACTTTAATACCAATAGTAGCCTGGTTGAGATAATTACCAAATTCAGTCCATGGAATAAGGCATCTAGAGCAATGAGCCATATCGAAAGAATTTGAAGGGAAAGGAAGTCTTTGTGTTGATATTATTCCAAGAATTGCAGGAATTCCACGTTCAAGAGCAAACTGAACTTGAGCCTCATGATTATCTCTTGGAGCTAGAGATACAGTCAAAATGTTATGATCAAGTAAATCACCTCCCCAGCTTGCAACCTAGAGTCAGTTAAAAAGGAAATTAGGCAACAATGAAAGAGAAGGAAAAATGGTAGAGATAAAGTATTCGTACAGAGTCAGGGGCTTAGCCTAACAATTTTGTTTAGTCATGAAAAATGACAGAGCTACAAGTACACAATGCTTTAAAGTTCAGTCTGTTATAGTACATAAAATATAAAGGAATGCTGAATTTACAATTTAACAAAACATCAGAAGTAAAATCTACTGTAACAACTCCAGATCAGGGCAACTGAGGTGACTATTTCAGTTTCAAATGAGGTTCTACTTGCAATTGCATACAAGTTTGAAGTATATCCATTTACCTTAAAACAACTAGGAGACATTCACATCTCTTAGTCAAACAGCAAAACTAATAATATACATTTTATGTTATCTGGCAGATTAAAGGGGACTCACCCCACACCCAGTGTCAATGGCAGTACGTATGGTTCCATCTTTCATTCCAGGAATCAGATCTTGCATCAAATCAACGTAGTGACTGACACCATTAGGAAACATGGTACCTCCACCAGGAAAGAGAAACTTTTCCCCTTCTTTCTTCAGCCAGTGTTGATTAGACTTTTGTTTGTTAATCCAATCATATGGAACATTCCTGAAGCAAAGGTTATAAAGGAACATACATAAGATACATCAAAGTAAATTTGGTTAGCCATTTAAGAAGCTTAAGTAACTTAACATGAGTACCACTGGGAAATGAATGAAAAGAAACAACAAACCATTGAGTGCTTTCTTACCTGTACCAACATTCATCTCTGCTCTTAGGCCATCTAATTGGCATCTTGTAGCCATCTGGTGGAGGAACCAAGCACTCTTTCCTTTCAAATGCAGGAGGACAATGCCTTTCCAGAAAAGTAAGGCGATGCAGACCATATTTCTTCCATCTCTGTGACAAGTGATGAAATTTGTCATTTAATTACCTAATTGACTCAGCAATCATGTAAATCTCAAATTGAAACGTGACAAGAGTATGAGCTCATGAGATCACAAACACAAAATACCTTTGGATCTGTGCAGGGAGTGTAATCCTGATACTCAATGCCACAGTCTGGAAAGGAGACATCTTTCATACGCAGAGGGCCAATAGAAGTGGCCTTCGGAGATTCAACTGTATTTTGGAAATTCTTAACAAACCTATCCTTCTCAGAACAAAAGATTCCCCCAAGATAGAATGAAAGACCACACAGCACAACAAACATAATTGCCATGGGTACAGTCCTAGAGCTTCTATCATTTGGCAATGGTTTTCCATCTTTATCTTTCTGATGCTTCATGATGGGCAAAATTGATCAACCAGCTGCACAGAGCAAACAATCTAGAGATCAAGACAAATTCACAAATCAACATGAAAACAAAATGGAATTTTATATGTTGCCAAACATTAGAACATTTTTCAAAGCTTCAATAACAACTACAATCAGAAAATCCAGGTTCCACAATCAGGATGAAGTGGAACCCAAGAAAGACAATCAGGAGTCGAGTACTTGGAATAAACAGAGCTTAGTAATCTCATACATTGAAGTCAATGGTCTATTTGCAAACTCGAATTAGTCTTGTGTGCCAGTGCAACTGTGCAACTAGATGAATGAAAATGAACAGTTAGTTTTCTTATAGAAAAGTACAGTACACAAAGTGAAKTGGGAAATGCAGAAAAACCCAATCCAGCAACGCTCCAAACAGTAGCTGAACTTCRAGGACAGATTAGTTTAATGCGCGAGTTCTCCAAACAGTAGCTGAACTTCAAGGACAGATTAGTTTAATGCGCGAGTTAAGGAAGAGATTGAAGAACCAAAGAAAGTGACAGGAAAACCATGGAGCAGTGCAGATCTGCTAGACAAATCTGTGTTACAGATAGGAAGGAAAACCTGTAATAAGTAAAAGATATGATAGCAAAAGCCAACGTATTACACTTTTAATCTACTTTGGCTTTATAATTTTCACATGATATGGACCCAAATGCCTAACCTTTTATGAAACTCCGCCGTCCTAATACTAATAAGGGCCCTCTCCCCAACTAAGTCAGGAAATGATGAAAGGAAAAAGAAGGGACACCAACAAATATTACGTCTTGACTAAACCATGCAGAAGCCTCCAAAAGAAGCAAGGATGAAAAAGGCTACCATCGGCAAATGGTAAAACAATTCCTTGAAATTAAAGAAAAGTTGCTATTATTTCATTGATCACTGTTGCCAAACCAGTGAACCTCCGGATAGCCTATTCTTGCAAATTGAACTAATCAAGAAAAAGCACAGGGGCCTAACACATCACATGCCCGAAATTGCATAGAATATTAGGCCAGTATCATGTTTCACAACTCATCACAGACGAGAAAAAACCTAGATTTATACTTTTTGTCCTTTATGTATTCTAGATGGGTGCAGCGTGGGAAAAACAGCGAGGAAAAAGCAAATAGTTTTTTTTTTTTTTGTATTTCACAGGGAAATGAAAACAGGACTTGATTAATCCTAGAAAAGCACTCATTCGAGATCAAAGCTTGAGCTGTATTCATCCATTTCAAAAGAAACGGGAAAGGGAAACGTCCAAATATAGATCCGTTTGAGAAAATTCAAGAAAACACACTTCTAGAAATAAATCAAGTACTAGTAAAACTCAAACAAGAAACGCAGAGAGACAGAAAGAAGAAAGATTGAGGAATTTGGATGCGATAGACCAAAAACAAGGATCTGCATGAGATCTGACAAACTTGGAAGCARGAGCAGCAAGTAGCGCAGAAGGAGAAGGAAAACAGAGCATATGATACAGGGACCAAAAACTGCAGTTTCAGATAATGAAACAAGAAAGAAACATCGGAGGAAAACGTACCTTCAAGTACCTTTAATCTTGTCTATCTATATATCTTCACAGAATGTGGATTATTTCTAAGCTATATCTATAAAGAATGTAACAATGGCTATGGCCCCCTCTGCCTACAGTCTTAACATGAATTGAAGAATTTAAACTGACCCCTTGTAGGCTAGGTAGATCTCTCTAAAAAAGACGACAGAAAATGAGAAACACAGAGGGAGAGAGGGGCCTATAGTATTATGAGTAAGAGAATTGAAGAAATATAAAAGGAATGGAGGCAAAGACTAAGAATTGCCTCTGCCTCACAAAAGGGATGTTGAGAGAGATATCAAGATCACTGGCTCTTGATTCAGATATACACAGGCAAAGAGGGCCCTTTAATAAGGAAGACGACTTGTGTATATCTTGTATCTATAGGTGTGAATTTTCTCCATTTCCTTTTCTTCTCTCTCTCACACTAGTTTTCTGCCCCCTGCTTCGCTAGCTGTCTTCTTTCTACCCAATTTTTTTTTTTTTTTTTTAACATTTCTCTCTCCATGCTCTCCTTCAAGGTCCCTTCCTCACTTCACACCCTACTCCACTCCACTGGTAGGGGGCTGAGATTGCACTGATTATCAGGCGAAGGGTGACAAGTAAAGGAATCCAAATAAGATGATATGCTATGGATTAACCTCCACCCACATAAATGATTAATACCACCTCTAACTTGACACTTCAAATATACAAATATCACATCTCATACGAACTTTATAATAATAATCAAATTGCCTTCCTATAATCCGACTCAAAGTAAGATCTGATTATGAAATAGTTGAAAAATTGATCTTATTTTAGCTTCAAAGTATACTCGCTAACTACTCTCAATTGCTAGGTTAATTAGTACGTTAATTTATACTTTAATAAGAACAGAGTAGATYAATTGTCATTTACGACATACAAAAATACTATCTTATTATGAAAATTACATGTAAAAGAGAAAAATACACTAGAATACTTATGGGGAAAAAAGATTTTTTTATTTATACTTTTAGATTTTCCTCATAGATTTCATTTGAGTAACTGTTAAGGTAACTTAAGTCAGCCACTAAAAGACTGAAACGTAGCAGTTAAACAGAAGTATGCTCGGGGAAAAGTGTGGGGACCACAGAAGGATATTTGCTGAAAAATATGAAAAGCAATGGACCCACTTATTTTGATGCAATGCCCAATTATTGGCTTCACTAAAGTTTCAGCACCATTTTTCTATTTTTATATATATTAATTTTTTTTCAATTTCAATGCATCTTAATTTACTCCTCTCATATTTTCAAATTTTATTAGCATATCAAATTAGTACTAGATTAATATTGGAAACTATCTATGGTCTAAATAATTATTCTCTCCGTTCATTTGGACACACATTAAGAAAATATTAATTCTTATAGCATTTTAAATAAAATAATAATATTAGTATTTTTTAATTTTAAATAATGAATAATTATTCTAAATTTTAATAAGACTAATCAAGAAGAAATAAAATAGAAAAAATACATTTATCATGTTTTACTATTTTTTAAAAACAATAAGTAATTTAAAAAAAAAAGACAATCACGATAGACCATTATTTAAAATGAGAGAAAATAAAATATAAAAAGTAACTTAAATAATTGAGTTAGTAATTTGGTTAAAAAAACTTGCTTCTAGACGGCGTCGCAAAGCAACTGTGACAAAGTGCAAAAAACAAATAAAGAATTAAATTTTATCTGAATTTTATATTATTACATTCACATGGTTTTCCGCCTACGGATACCACAGTCAACGCTGCCTAGAGTCGGTTACCCATTTATTTTCTTAAGAGGAAATAAATGCCAAACATTAGTGTCATATAATTAATGATATATTCCGTTTTTTTTTAAAAAAAAGTAAAATATAAAATTAATATCGAAATGGCGTATTTAATTTTATTTTTAAAAAATAAGACGATTAATTTTGTGAAAACAAAAAATAAAATAAGAGAGATGAACTTTGTAGGTTGTATAATATCGATCAKCTTCAACTATCTRCRCTATTACAGAGGGTTTTATTATTTTCTTATTATTTTTTATGAGATATTATAGTAGGAATATTATAGAAGATAGTAAAGAAAATACYTTTTCAAGTATTTATAAGTTTTRCTTTTATACATTCCAAAATACAGTAGCAGCGTATAGAAACGGACGATGGMATTTATGTCAACGCCGTCCTTAGAGAGAGGCTGACCGCTCACAGTACACACATGGGCGAGCCACAGTCAAACTATAATTTTATGAACAAAAGAGAATGCAGGCCCGACATTTAAGGTTGTAGTAATAATTAATGCCGTTTGTAATAAAATACTGAAATTTCCACCAACTAAGGTCACTTGTGCCCTTCAGTATGGTCTGGCCATACCGTTTGCCACCGCCACCGCCACCGCCACCGGTGGCTTAATAGCACTACTCCGGCAATTAGTTCCATTGCACTTTCACGAGTTTTAAATCCACCTAAAGTAGTCAGTTTAGGTACGTTTAGCCTACGCGTAAAAGTAGTTGATTTTATCTTTTTTTTCTTTAAATTGTTTAAATTAAAACAAAATAAAATAAAATAAAATAAGTTGTTTTTAAGCTTAAATGAAAAATTATAGATTAGATGTTTTCTCTTYTGCTTTTTTAGGTTTGAAATCTTAGTTATCATTGATCACTTACATTAGGTGTGAAGAGGAATATACTAGTATAAGATCAAGTTTATTTTTGACATTTTGGAGGGCAAAAATTAATATTTTTATTAGGATTTTATAGAAAAATTCAATTCGTTTAGGAAAAACGACCGTTCTCTTATGTTCGTCTAAATTTCTCATCGACTTGAACTAATATATTTTATAGTGAAAGAAATTCRTACGGTTATTAGTTAATCATTCTCCACTTTCAATTTTCGGCACAATGACTAGCATAATACTTATACTTTTAAAGAAGTTCTGAATTCAATATCTATTGAACATAATTAATGCCAATTTCTTTCTGCTTTCCTCTAAATAATCTTGCTTGTCCTAGAAGAAGTGAAGTGGGGGAGAAGGCAGTTTGAAAACGTTGTAGCAAAGGAAAACCTACTCATTAAGCACTTAGAGTAAATGACAGAAATATTTAGAAGGGAACCTAAACTGTGGATTTGAATCTAAGGATGCTTCATTAAGTGGCAAGATGGAATTATGAGCACTTCATATCTTATTTGGTTACTTTTTTTCATTAAGTAGATGTGCTTCTCTAGTAAGGATATGATCATTACCTTCCACAAAATGTCAAGGACACCTATTGTAGAGTATTAATATRCTTTGATGTCAAATCTACTTCAATCATATATGGTGATCACAAGTGTGTATGTGTGAGTGAGACAAAAGGMAAAGGGGAAATGACAAGAATAATTGCCCTTATTATTCTTGTTATGCATATATCAATTTGCAAGTCCTACCCTTATGATGTTCCAAGAATGAAGATCTTTAGTTGATTCTTGGGTGTTCTTAGAATGCTAGTCTGTCAAACTATTTGGTTTTCGAAGGCTTTCTTTTCCTTTGCCTAAGGGTATGTCTAGATTGAAGGAGATGAGAAGAAAGGAAAGGATCTTGTATTTAAATTGGATAGTATGTAGGGAAAAAAAATGAAAGGATTAACTATTATTTACATATTATCTTATAATAAATATATTTTAATCACATCAAGAAAATTCATTAAATTTGCATTCCTTTTTCCTTAGTTTTTTTTCATTGTCAGACATAAAATAACAAGTTAAACTCCTTTGACTAAACTCAATCTCAATCTCTTCATAACTCAACGGTTTGAAGCAATCGATAAACAAACTATTAAGGAAGTAAAGCAAAGTACAGTATTCGACCCCTACTTATGATATCATAAACTTAGATCAGGACGTCAACTTCCCTCCRTATAAGAGGCARAATTAAACTATATCGAACGTAATACGAACTGAATTCAAATTAATCTTACWAGTGTGGCTCCTTTCCTTCTCTTCCCTTTTCCCTCCACAAGATTGATACAATCCCCTAAATATATTTCCTCTCCTACCCTTTCCTTGAAACTCCCTCAATCCAAACAACAAAATTACAAAAATACTTAGTCTTTTTAAACAAAAATTGCATGCATGTATCCRCGTAATGATCTAAAATATTATCTTTTGTATTGACAATAATGCAAAAACACGGTTTCCGGTTAATAATTAGTAGTCTGCTAGTTTACATATGTCTCCGTCATGCAAACACACATGTCAAATGGCTTTCTTCACTCGATTGGGCAGCCTTTTYTGACCCTTTTCCAAACCCATATATCATTCGTTTTGCAGCAATATTTTCATCAAAATGAGTCTGGTATTGGATAAACTTTTGTGAATTTTGACCACTTTCCACTATGACTTTACAAACTTACATTTGATTTAATAACAAAAATTTAAAGGATGTACGGAAATCAAATATAACCTATGTGCAAGTAGAAAACACTTCCATTAAATTAAGGAGGATAATTATAAAAATTTAAAATTATTTTTTATTTTTGGAAAAATGGACATCCGATTGGAAACGATAAAAAGGGTCATATATGCTCAAACAAGCCAAGTGCGAACATCTTGACACCCCAAAGATAAAGAAAGAAGGTGATGTTTTTTTTGTCTCTTCCTTGACTGAAGTTCCATTCATTTAAAATTATTTTTTATTTTTGGAATAATGGACACCGATTCGAAATGATAAAAACGGTCATATATGCTCAAACAAGCCAAGTGCGAACATCTTGACACCCCAAAGATAAAGAAAGAAGGTG
>MEJB01000002.1:3999442-4037871 GCA_001752375.1 Rhazya stricta | reverse complement strand
TTTTCTTAAATTATTTAAAAAAAACCCCCAAAAATAATTGGTTTTTTCCAGATTCCAAAAAATTGATAGGGGGGGGCAAAAAAAAAGGGGTGGGAAAAGTTAAAAAAAAAATTAAAAAAAAATAAGGAAAGTTTTGGGGAAAACTTTTAAAAAAAAATAAAAAATAAAATTAAGAAAAAAAATTTATTATTTATTTCCTGGGGGTAGGGGGAGGGGGGGGGAAAAAATTTCCCCCACCAAATATTAGGGGGAATTGTTATTTTTTTTCAAAACTAAAAAAAAATTTTCTTTTTGGGAAAACATTTTATTCCTATAAAAAAAAAAAAGGAAAAAAAAGAAAAAAAAAAACCGGGGGGGGGTTCTTTTTTTTTACCCGGGGGGGTTCCCACAAGGTCTTCTAGTTCTTATGTGTGGTTGGGTCATGCCTTTTCTTTCTGCGCGTGTGAGTATGGAGCACATTATCGCCGATTGTTTTTCTAAAATTTATTAATAATGTATATTCCAGGAACAAAATATTCTAAATACGTCCCATATGGTTTAATTTGATTTTTATATTGTGGTATATTTCTTATTTATAATCTCATATTTTTCATAGGTTCCCGCCCCCCATCGGATTTGGTTATATTACTTGATCAAATTCAAACCCCCTCTCCTCGTCATTGTCTTGCAATAAACTTAAAAAAAACAATTAATTTCGGATGTGACAATTAATGACTTTATTTGTGGCATGTTTTGGCCCACTCTTATTAAAATGTAAGGTTGAAAATTGTGAGTTAGTCATCTTTCTTAAACATGAATAACCTCCTAAACTCAAATAAAATAAATCTCTTTTATTCTGGCCCTTTGGAACAAAAACCACTTGGTTCATTTTCATTTAATTTAGAGGGTGCTCTTTAAACCCTGGGACTTGAGGCGAGAACGCGTCCTTTTTTTGGGGGTAGAATACTTTCACAAATGGAATTGAACATCTTCACTGCTATCTCTTCTCTATATTATCTCTTTTTCGTCCTCAGGGAGTTTCTTCAAATTATGAGGGCTAGTCATAACCCCAAGAACTACTCTCTTTCTATTTGTATATGGAGTATTTGATGTTATATATATAGATCACATGGGTGTGCACACCCCCATGAACACCTAGACCAAGCTTATAAAGAAGGTATTATGAACCCTTTTCACAAATGGAATGAAACATGAGCACATGACACAGCAGGCATCCCATTCTTCTTTTTCCCTGCCTCTTCATTAGAGCTTACATAACCCAAGAACTACTCTCTGTCTATACGGTTATGCAACAATATGATCTAATAAAAGGTCACATGTATGAATACATGAAAATCTAAGCCTTATAAGTTTATGACCTCCAACACAACATTTTGTGACAGCAGGCACGATTTCTTTTCTCTATTATTTCTTTCTTGTCGTTGCCACATGACAAGTAAATAATCTCCGACCTTTTATTTTCTTTTGGCTTTTCGTGTAATCAACTTTAGTCTTTGCTTCGGCCTAATTGTCATTACTATATCCAAATTGGTATTATTCTCTATTGAATTTCATATTTATTATAAAAAGTCATCCTATAGTTAATAAATTTTTAGTGACTTCGAATATTTTAATATACTTTTTTTATTATGTATTTTTGTTATTTTATTAATTTTAAATGGTATTATATATTCACTAACTCTTAGAGAGAAATATTAGATGTGTCAATTATATTAATACATCGTGTCTTTTATTAGTACATATAAGGGATATGATGACGAAAAGTGTTTATAAATTTTTGTAGCCTAGTAAACTTTAAATTTTTATATTGATAAATCATGTTACTTAATGAAAAAGGTAAATCCTCTTACCATTTGAGTTACTATATTTGTACTATTTGTATAGTAAGTTTAGAAACTTGGAATCATGTGAAAAGCTCTTTCTTCTAACAAAGTTACTAATAATGTAGTAACGTAGGAACATAAACTTAGTAACGGACACATATCTCTATGGACATGTTTTCACGTGGCAGAAAATAAAAATTCTCATACCTTTTCTCCATTTTAATATTTAAATATTTGAACTTACAAATAGACATTTTTTATTCACTTGGTCGTAAAAGGGCGTTCCTTTCTTTTTTTCTTTTTTTTGCCCCTTTTCTATGATAGACGATTTGGAAACTCTATACTTTACAATTGAAAGTAAAATGTCATAATCGGATAATCATGCACCAAATTAGAAGGTTACTAGCTGACAATAGCTTTT
This sequence comes from Rhazya stricta, assembly GCA_001752375.1. Taxonomy (NCBI): domain Eukaryota; kingdom Viridiplantae; phylum Streptophyta; class Magnoliopsida; order Gentianales; family Apocynaceae; genus Rhazya; species Rhazya stricta. The sequence goes on along the minus strand of MEJB01000002.1, from coordinate 4,035,627 downwards.
TTGGATACAATATCTCAGTCTTTATTGGTAAGATTGACGCGTTCTAAAAAATTTGACTCTATTTAAAAGAGATTAATTAATTTTTTTTAATATGACATCACGAGTATGAATCGAATGTAAAAATCGCTTAGACTTATCAAGTGCTTCAAATAATTAAATTATCTTTGATATGTTYTTATCTAGTGTTAGAGATAAATTAAATTAATCACCAATTAAGAGACTAGTTCACTAGATTCCTACTTAGCCATTTTTAGCAACTTGGATAACACGACGATAAGTACTAATTAAGTGACAATTCATAGTATATCATATTCTCCTTTTTTTTTTTTTTTTTTGTTTTCAATTGACTCATCGTTTATCACATTTATCCGACAGAAAAGACAAAAGCTAAGAATAGAATTCCCTAAATTGAAGAAAGTTGGAAGGCATCTTGAATAGGAAAGAATAGAAAGTGGGTCACATGGCGTGTGACCACAGTACAATAGAACCAAAACCGAATTTTCAAGACTAAGAAAGATTAAAGATGCTAAGGAAAAGATATCATCTTGAACCACAATATCATTATATGAACTTGAAATCCACTTTTTTCTTTGATTCTAACATTTTCATTAATTATTTCATTGCATAAATAATACTTCGATTCAAAATCACAACTCTTTGTTTCGATTATTTTGAATTCAAATCGAAATGAATTCGTATAGGAAACAAAACGTTCCGCTTGACTTACCAATTCGATTACCCGATCGCTCAAAACTCTCAAAAATAGGTTTAAAATGAATCCCTTCTCCAGAGAAGAAAAGGAGACATGTTGAGGGTAAGAGAAAAAGGAAATGTCTGCCACGGATTTGAAATCTTGTGAGTCAGGTGAGGGCCTTAATGGACAACAAATTGGCGCCGCATGTGAATCCTCCATGTGAAGCCCTGTCCCTAATTACACGGTGTTGTCTCTTATTTCACGGTCCGTCATAACCCACCACGTTTCGATGCATTACTCCCAAAGTTCTAATCGATTCTTCATTCACTCTTTAACGGAAGTAAATGAAACCTTAACGATCTTCAATTCCATCCCATTTAAGGCCGTTATTTCRATGAAAACTCTTTGGGCTATTTTTATTTTAGCTGTTTGGTTTACTAAAATGTTTGTGCAACTATAATGGGCCCATAGTCCAATTGTAAGTTRTGTTATCAAGCCCAATCTTCCGGCTGAGTCTTCAGGCTTTGTATTTTTCTTTGGGCTCAATCTGTGGGCGTTTCTAATGAATATATATGTATTTGCCAATTCGCGACCGCCCCATCTCCATAATATCATCATGTTCTCGTCCGAGAACTCACGTAGAGAGATTTTCTTTATCCGCACGTGTCTCTGCCACGTTGAACGGTMGGTTTGGACCAACAAATATTTATTAGCTATTGGTACTAGTAGGTTTAGATATTTAAAGCAAAATATATATTGTAATAGGTACTTTTTTTTAATAAAAGGAATATTACGTCCACACATCACAAGATATTATTAAAAATATTTTTTCATCTTCACTAATATCTAATTTTTAAATTAATATCATACTTACAAAATTTATATTATTTTTTCCCTCACATCATTTTTTTATGTATAATTAATTATATTTTTTATCATTTTAATAACAAATTTCTAATAAATTATTATCTTTTTAATTTATAAGACATACTCCATTTATTTTTAAATAATTATCTATGGAATTAAATTTTTAAATTACTTTTTAATTTTAAAAAATAAAAAATGTATTAAATATTTTTTACTTTGTTTTTAATTAATTAATCTTATTTAATGCGTTGAACATGCATTAATCAGAATATCAAATATTTATAAAAAATTAAAAGAAGATTATAAATGTTATTTTGTTAAAATTTTATAAGAATTAAATTATTTTTWAATTTGTATAATTTTATCTTAAAAGACAACTAATCTGAAAGAGGAGACTACTTAAACAATGTAAATRATATCTTTAATCCATTATTAGTTAATGATAAGTGTGAATTATGTCCAGATTCAATATTAAGAGTTTTATCCTTATATGAAGTTCTGCTTACTCCGATTCTGAATAATCGGGTCCAAATGAGGGTTGGTCAAACAAAAAACATGTATTTCTCATTCAACGACTCCTCCAGAGTCCCCAACCAGTTACCACCACAATTTTTGCTCCGGTCTGTGCTCCCCACACGTCTCTCTCGCAGCTGTCTGCTAGTGGGTGTAGCTCTCCAACTTCCCCGGCGGACTCAACCACCGAAGTACCTTCTCGACGGGTAACCACTTCGACTYCCTTGTGCTCTCTCTGAATTTAACAAACTCTGTTTACCTAAAACTTTTGTTCATTTGATGGTTGAAAGAATGATATGCGATGAGTCCGTGGTACGAAATTGGTATTAATTTGGTGCAGAGGATGTTGTTTTTTTTTTAATATTTTTGTTTTCTGTGGCGTGGTTTCGTTTGGCATTCTAAAGCTGAATTTTCTTAACGGAAGAATGGTGAATTTATAATTAATTGGAATTTGTTGATTATGCAATTGTCGTAACGGCGTCTGAATGATGTTGTGGTTGTTTTGATTAATTTGGTTTCCGTGTTATCTCAACCTGTAATCATGCATGAGTATGGGGAAAGATGACGAGCTAGTTTCTCTTGTACATGAATATTAATCGTGTCTTCTTCAGTATATATGTATGTGAAATTTGTGAAACTAACTGATGATTTAACTGGCGCACAGCCTCTATATGTGAGTTCACGATCACGGTTGTGTTAATTTAGCAGGAAAGCTTATTATAAAAAGATCCGGCTGTTTTATTTAGTTGGATTGCGGTACACAAAGTACTTACACTCTTCAATTGAAATTGCAGCTCCACTATTTATGTGAGAGCTAATAGCTCTGTGTATAATGTTTACTTCAAACAGTAGTATGGCTTGTAKTGTCAATTTCAGATGAGACTGCTGCCGTCTAGCTAGCACTGTGTTTCAACTGAATTACGAATGACTACTGAACTACAAGAATTAGAACTGTTATTCAGATTGATTCACATTGGCAGTTTTTCAGGGTATGAAAATATCCTTTTTTTGAATGCAATTGTTTGTGAACAATGTAGATGATTCTGAAAACTTAGTGATGACAATGGGATATAGTTATATCATCGTGACGGATACAGCACTTGTTATTCTCATTACCATTTCATTGTCTGTTATTTGACATGGGAAGGTTCCATTCTTCTTTAGTTGCTCAGCTATAGATTTATTTATGAACAGATGAAATGTGATTTTACTCTCTCTCTCTCTCTCTCTCTCTCTTCCTTTTTTACTTAGAAATAAATTTAAAATACAATCTGTTTCTCAAAATTCGTTTAATTTTAATCTTTTTACTGGGGCATTTTAGTAGTGAGAGTGGTGGGCAGGAACTCTATGCAAGAAACCAGATATTCTTCACTGAAGTGGACCAACGTATCATATTGAAAGGATGAACTGCAACAAGGGAAATGAAGCTGTGGTATGAATTTTGGAGTTTGTGATCATAGCGAAATTGAAAGCAAGTTATAGTAGAAAACTTATCATGTGTTTATTATACGTGCATGTTAAGTTTTACATCTTACAGAGTTGTAGGGGGTTTAATGTCTTAACAATATTATAGGGAAGGGAGGGAAGTAAACGGGAAATGAGTGGCCAAGTTTAGGCTGAAAGAGAAGGGTGAAAATAAATTTATTTACCCATTGGAATTTTGACTGTGTTTTTCTTTCGGTTTGTTTGAATGTGCTCTGTGTTGTTTAACCTTTTCCTCTGCAACTTTTGGGTAGCTACGTTTACTTCCTTTGCATGGTAATTGAATCCAAGTCCTTCGTGTAGTAAACTGGTAAAGTAGCCCACCTAGTTCCTTTTGGTGTGCATGCAGTTGTTTGCATTGGTGGCATTTATTACCTCTATCCTGAACCCCAGTACCAGTTTGATACTTAACATTTTGATTTAAAGGTTCCAGATTTAAGGATTTGTTGATTTTCTGCGTTGCAGAAAATAGCCTGAAGAATAGAAGCAATGGAGTTTTTCTTCAAGCCTTTGAATGAGGGAACATCTGACTGCCCCTTCAATGAGCAGGATGTCCAGAAATGTCCATTCTTGAGGAACATTGACAAACCAACTAACTTCTCGTTCTCCTCTCAGAAGTTTCCTTTTCCTGTAAGATGCTAATTCTTTGCTTTGATGAATTCGGAACTGGCCTTTTGCTTATATGATCAATGATTAATATTTCCTTATCGTACTGTTCTCTATGTTTCTTCGCACTTGTTGTTTGTCAGCTGTACTAGCACAATCTCAAAATCTTGTTGCTCTTCATTCATTTCTGCAGGTAATGGGATCCAAAGGTCCAATATTTGAAGATGGCCCCAACTTTGACACAGCCTTTAAACTTTTCCATGGAAAAGATGGGGTTGTCCCACTTTCTGGGAGATCTTGGCGAAATAATGAGAATCAGGAAGCAGAGGCTGCACCTAAATTTAACCCTTTGGCTGCAAAAGCTGCCACTATCAGCTTGTCAGCCTTTGGACCTGGTGGTCCTTTCAGTTTTGGTTCTTTCTCGGAAAAATGGAAAATGCAGAAAAAGAAACCTGACAATTCCAGGAAAGAGAATTCTCAACAAGTATGTAGATTCAAACTTTACTCATCTTTCTGTGTATATAACAGATACTGTTTAGGTTGCTATTGATCAAATTACACTACCAGTAGCAATGATAGGATTGTTCTGAAATTTTCGTCTTCTCTCCATTCCAAAGGTAAGAATTATAACAAAAAGGACCTACACAGGATATTGATTGCATTGCATCATTATTTGCTGCTAGTATTTCTTTGTTTTTCTCTCATACACTAGAGTAATAGTGGCAGATAAACAAATCTCTTGTCAATGGGAACTTAATGCTGATGGTGAATCTTTTGGACCTCCTGTTGTAGAATTGGATGTACTCAAATAAATTATTGCGATTTGGGATAATAGAATTGGTTCGACAGAGACTTCTAGTTGCACCCAGTCAAAGTTATTAGACAATTAATGTTTTTCTACATCAGGAGGTGACAACAGCTACTATGTAGCATCATAATTCATCTAGGTGAATTTTGGGAATGATCTCTTCATAATGTGTCTTTATTTCCAATGAGCTTAGCCATTTATAATTGGCCATTAAAGAATCTAAATGAAGAAAAAWTTTGTTTGACYGCATTGTTGGAGGAATATTTTATGTATTGCATCATCAACCCTTTCTATCAAGAAATACTAAATGACTACATGTTATTAACTGTCTTTCAGGGAGATTCTTCTAAGCACGAGGCACTGGGAAATGAGTGGTTGGAAACTGGAAATTGTCCAATTGCCAAGTCCTACCGAGCAGTGAGCCATGTTCTCCCACATGTTGCAACAGCTCTACAACCACCAGCTGGTTTGAAGCTTAAATGTCCACCTGCTGTAGTTGCAGCTAGGGCTGCCCTTGCAAGAACAGCCTTTGTCAAGACTTTGCGTCCACAGCCACTTCCTTCAAAGATTATTGCAATTGGKGTTCTGGGCATGGCAGCCAATATTCCATTGGGTGTATGGAGGGAGCACACCCCGAAATTTTCATTGTCTTGGTTTGTTGCTGTTCATGCTGCAGTCCCATTTATCGCTATGTTGAGGAAGTCAGTTGTTATGCCCAAGACAGCTATGGCATTGACTATTGCAGCTTCCATTTTAGGGCAGGTAATTGGTTCAAGAGCAGAACGACTTCGACTAAAAGCCAAGGCTAAGAAGGGAAAGATGGTAGCAGAGGTTGCTCCTACTGGTGTTACTGCTATTCATAACCTAGGGCAGATGGATGGTGCGGCTGGTGTTCATTGCGGTAAGSAAGGAATTATGTGGAATCCACTTCCTGAGAAGGCTGCTAAGACAACATCTCCACCAGCCAATCTTTGTTACTAAATGGCTTATGTTTACTGGGAATAAAGGTATTCAAACAATATTGCCTGTGAATATGATTATGCTGTGACGGAGTAATTTTAGTTACCAATGAATGTTCTGCTATGCATTGTATACATGAAAGAAGAATTTGATCGATAAGTTCAATACACTTATATGTAGGTCTTTACGATTATTTATCGAGCAGAAAGCCATTTTATGTATTACAATGCATTGCAGCAAGCTTGATGCCGTTGAATGTAATGTTTGAAAAGACTCGGATCTATCATGTATACTGTAACTCCATTGGAGCATCACATAAGTTAATATGAAAATTGTGCATATTATGCTTGTATTTACCATCTCTAGCGTTTCAATTTTCAAACTGCATTACGCTCATCTTGTTAATCTGCTTCTGGTGACTCTTCTTTAGGAAAGGTTTTGTTAAGGTGAAAAAGAAAAGAAAAATTTTWTGGAATGTAATTTGCAACTATGCCAATGGCAACCGCTGGCGCCACCACCAGTGGCATGGCGGCAGGAGGTGGCAGCAGCCATGGCTGGCTGCTGTATAGCAAACCAGAGAGAACAAGAGGGAATAGGGAATGAGAGAGGGAGGAGGAAGGAGAAGGAAGAAGAAGAAAAAGAAAAAATAAATTCTGTAATTTGCAACTCTATCAAAACTTTAATAGTCTTCAAACTGRTCAATAACCAAAGTATCCTTCAAATTGTTCACGTGCGAGTCTTAAATTTTCTCAAAATCTACTTTGGCCTTTCAATTAAAAAAGTGAAAATACTGGTCCTTCAATTCTTAAAATGCATTTCAGCTATTGCAAACTGGTTTCATTCTTTCCTTTTTTTTTTTTTTTTCCGCTTCGCTCTTTTGATAAGTTACTAAACGCAAAAGACAGTTTAATCATTGTTACATATAATCTCATCGAAAAAATAATATAGCAATATGTATTATAAATTTTAAATTATTCACTTTTAAATTAGTTTTGTCATCATATATAAACTATTCTATTACTATTTGTTATTCGTATAATATTCATCAAAATGTTTTTAGTTAAATTATATAATATTCATATATAAATTATTTGCACAAACTATCTACATTTGTGATTACTTATTGGCTAATTACAAATAATTCTAATACAAGAATCAAATTCGTTAGTTATTCTAATTTTGGAGGACTAAATGGGGAGGTGTTTATTTTGAGGGATTTAATAGACGCAATTGACATATTTCAAGAGACCAATTAACATATTTTTATTTCCAAATATGAAATTGACATGCCATTATATTTTCTGGACTAAATTGTCATTAACCCTAAAATATTTTATAAATAAATATCGGAAGACAACAAGAGAAAGAAGAACTAGGTGAAAGACTTGAATACCCCAAAAGTTAACCCAATGGCGCAATCTTCTCTGGGCCTTCTCTTTCTTTTCATCTCCCCCAACCCCAATAAACTAAAACCCCATAACTGATGTCTTCAAACTCCTCTTTTCTGTAAATTCCCATCCATTCTATTAATAATCTTCTTCTATCTCAGGTGTGTATCTATATGTATCAAGCATCAAGGTTGTAAATTTTGCATCCTTTCTATTTATTTTTTCATTTTCCTACACTTCTCATTGTTTCTTGATGTCAGGCTTAAATTGCTACTATTTCTGATTGTTCGTGTCCATTGAGATGCGGGCAGCAGCTCTGAATTGGAATTTTGATATGAGATAGAAGCGGGACTTCTTTCTGGCTGCCATGGTTTTCTGAAACTTTAAATTTTCTGGGTAGTTTCTCTTCTAAGGTTTGATTCTTTTCATATACTGTAGGAATGAGGTAAAAACTAACAGGGTAGGAGTAGTTGGAGGTTTGAAACGTGAAATATCCAACATCGAGATGATTCTGATACTTTAATCTTGTTAATTCTTAACTCTTTATTGAATAATACCTCTCTAATTTTGTGTTAATGCCAGCTTGGTCTACTGTGGTTTTGCCTTAAATTGATATGGGCTGGAGAGCTGCACAAAAACTTATACATCATTGGAAGATTCTTAGAGGTGATAAGGTAAGGGAAAGGCTGAATCCTTTGTTTACTTAAATAATCTTTAAATTCCTGCTTTTTCTCCGTCTCTCCTTGCCCTCTTCAGGTGATGAAAATTGTTCATTGTCTTTCCTTGTTAGTTGCAGGTAATGATAATCAGGGCAAAAGATGGAGAGGAAGGACTAGTGATGAAGCCTGTAATACGTTCTCAAAATCGTGTCATTGTTGAGGGCAAGAATTTAGTGTATGACTCAAGCTTTTTTCACCATGTATGTTGTAACCTTGTTCTCGAATCGTAGAATTCTCATGCTCTTTTATTGCACTCAGATCCAGCAAGCAAGTTATTTATTCAATGTTTGCAAAGAGTGTTTTGAATTTAGAATAGTTTTGAGTTGTTGAAGCTTTCCAACTTTGTATGAAAAAGCATTATTGCTTGGCTCATTATTACTATGTCAGATATATAATAGAAAAAAATTGGCATCATAAATCTTGTCTGGAGTTTCAAATAAATATTTATGCAATTTATTGCATTAGAGTCCTGTCAGTGGGAAAATTGCCTAGCAGACATGCTTTCTTTTGGGGAATAAGAGGAACTGGATAACATGATCAGGATTGGTGGGAAAGTGGCAAACTTCATTCAGGGAGAAATTTGTACATGTATTAATGCCAAGCTATAAGTTATTTCATGAATGAAGTAGGAAGATACACTAGAAGTATATTTCTCTAGACTTCAACCTTTCCTAATCCTCAAGGTCTATGTTTAAGTTCATTTCTTTTGATTTTATGTGGTATTACCTTTTAAAAACTACTTTCTTCACAGGTAAAGGTCTTTTGATTTTATGTGGTATATCCTTTTAAACAAGGACAAGGTCATGAAGGGGGAATCTTTACAGTTGAAGCCCCATTGCATGTCTCAAATGTCCAGGTTTTAGATCCGGTTACTCAGTGAGGATCTATTCCGTTTTTTTCCTTCTTCTGTTGTGTATCTGTTTGTGTTTCTGATTTTCTGTTTTTGTATTTTGTTTATTGTTGATGTGTGGGGAAGAAGGGGGTTTGAGTTTGCTTGTGATAAAATGGGTGAGTGATTTTTGCAGGAAGCCGTGTAAGGTCGGTTCAAATACTTGGAAGATGGAATGAAAGTAAGGGTTGCATGGCGCATTGGAGCACCAGGTTCCATAATTCCTCGTCCAGAGATCTTAAAGCTAAGAACTACTCCAAGACCACCAGTTGGTAATCCTCAAACACTAGCATATAAAGTGGGCTGATTTTGTATATTTCTGCATCTGTAAATTAGAGCAGGCTGGTACTGCCATTAGCTCACAAGCTTTGAGATGGCTTGACTGAATGACTCTTAGTGGTGTGAGGCTTAAGACTTCTCCTGGAGTTCTCTTGGCATGAACTTTGTCATGCAGAATGGTGGAAGGCCTCATATGGGAACTCTGGTCATACTGCAAATTACTCTATGAATTTTACGAGTAGTTCTTTAGGTGCTATCGAGGTCAGAGATTGACTAGGTTAAGATCTCGTACTATTTGAGGATTTATTGTATATTGGAGTTGAAAGCACTTCAATAAACATAGTACTTCAAAAAAGAAATTAGAAAATTATTATCGGGGTACAAATACATGTAATGAGACTACCGGGGGAGAAATTTTGGAGATCAATTACATGTTAACGGAGCTTAATGAATTTATAATGGGAAAATTAAGTGATATTTTGTTCAATTGAAAGTCTACAGATATCTGGAAATTGGCCTTTCTCATTTTAGAGTTTCTTTCACTTTGCCTTGCTCTGCGGAAACATTAGTAGTTGTGGACTGTGGACCATAGGGGTGCTAATTCATCTTATTTGTAGGCCTACTGTGTTTGATAAGAAAAATTTTTCAAAGTAATGGAGCTCCGAATGAGACCAAGTAGTTTTGATCCTAATGTTCTTGTGAAAGATGGGAATTTCATTTCCTCTGAAGCGATAGTTTATGCAGTCRTTGCTTTTGATATAATTTTCTCTTTTCCCTTTGTCATATTACTATTTATTGTTCTATAGATAGCCACCTTCTTGTGCTTAATTACACAGTTTTCTGACATATCTTAAAGAAGGATTGAAATGAATTCAAGAAGTTAAAAGCTTCTGACTTTCCAGGAGAAGTTTTTGAGAGAGGGTTGTAGCTTGAAATGGAAGCTGTCTAGGAAAACCAGTTGAATTTTGTTTGGCTTGATTGTTTTAGTTGAAGTCCAGTAATTTTCTTTCTTTTCTTATTGTTGAAATTTTGCTTATTCTGTATGTTTTGTTAATCCCATGTTATCTTTGTTTTGCAGCTCGTCCCAAGGATACTCCAAGGGATGAAGTATTAGAAAAGTCATATGATCCTAAAACTGGAATGGGGATGCCTGATCTTTGAGTCTCTCTGTTGATTGATCTTAGAAGATTTTGCAGTGTCCCAATCTAGTTTGTGCTTTCTTAATTGTTGTAATGACTTCTATTTATCCCTTAATGAGCTTAGCAATCTGGTACTAGGGTTACTTTTTTGATGTTTAACCTATTTGTTTCATGCATTTGTGGTATAAACTTGCTGTTAATAATAGCTTCTTTTGATGGATACTGTGAAGATGTCTAACACATGGAGATGTTTCTTTTAGTCATTGCAAAATGTATCCAAAACATTGGTGTGTCAGTTTTTCAAAGTGGAATCAGCCATATGTAATGAAGCATCTTCTCATCACTATGAAAATAAAAATTTAAAGAATTCTGGACCAGTAAGCAGAACTGTCTTTGGTTCAACAGCTAACAAAAGCATCAAAGCAGGTCGGCACATTATTAAATTTATTTGCATCAGTATAAAATATAATTGCATCACACATTGACTTAAACAAAAAAAATGAAGAAAAAGGAAGAGAAGATACATCTTGTATAAAATAGACAAACATGATAATGATATTTGAAAATTATTATTTTTATAGATCAAGAAATGTTTATTAACTAAGTTTATAATGTTGTATTAGGGGAGCATTCGTTTTTTTTTTGTATTTTTTTAAGGTGATTGACTATGGGCCATTAACTTTTTTCTTTTTTTTTTTTTTTTTGAAACTTATATATGCTTACAGTGGTCCTAATTATTACCCACCTTCCAGCTTCATTCGTGGCCACATCCCTAGACAASACAATATTGTTAAAATCTAGTACCATAACAAACACATGTTCTTCTAATTCTTTTAACATTATTGAGCTAACAGTTCGTTAGTTCTCAAAGCCAAATCATTGTATTGGGATCTGATAGTCGCTGAATTATTAATGATTTTTCCTCCTCGTAATAATGTAAAAACTCTCAAGAACGAGCCCTAAAGGAGGGCCAAAGAGTCAAAATAGAGCAGCTACATAGGTAATTTTCATTTTAAATGTTTCCCACGAGTCTGGCAATAAAATTGAATGACGATGACTTGCACGACATTGCTATCCTGGCCCTCATTGCATTGGTCAATTGTTTGCTGGGACCAACTCGTAAATGAACTTGTCTTTAAATCTCAAGCCTCCCATATAATTGGTATGGATATCCTTTTTGGAGCAGACTTGTGATCCTCTCATTTTGTTTCTTGCCATCTTAGAACTCATCCAAAGTACCTTCTCCCAGAAAATTTTGTCACATGGGAAATTCTAACTCCAGGAGATCTTTGCCCATAGACAAGGCTTTCAATCTCCCTTCTCCAGTACCATCTTGGCCACAAGGTTAATTTCTATGATATTCATTACTTACACCTTCTTCGGTTTCTAGTTTATTTGTTTGGTTTATTTTCATTTCTTTCACTAATGCATTTGAGCTAAATGGATGAYGATGATCAGGAGGAGGCTTTGCAAATGGTTACATTGATCTAGGAGGACTTGAAGTGCACCAAATATCATCTTTCAACAAAATATGGACAACATATGAAGGTGGACCCGATGATCTTGGGGCAACATTTTATGAACCTTCACAAATCCCATCTGGGTTTTTCATGCTTGGTTGCTATAGCCAACCAAACAATCGACCACTTTTTGGTTGGGTTCTTGCTGCAAAAGATAACTATTCTAGCAGTAACCAAGAAAGTGATCGTATTCTCGTCAAACCTACCGATTATACTCTAGTTTGGAACAGTACCGATTCTTTGAGAATCAGTCAAGATGGCCATGGCTATATCTGGTTACCGGTACCGCCGGAAGGTTATAAAGCTGTTGGCTACGCTGTCACCACCACCCCTGATAAACCTTCCYTGGACAAAGTCCGGTGCGTTCGCTCTGATCTCACTGATGAATGTGAGACTGAAAATTTGATATGGGGGGAAGAAAAATATGGAGTGAATGTTTACAGCTCAAGGCCTCGGAATAGAGGAATTCAAGCTCAAGGTGTTCCTGTGGGTACATTCACAGTGCAGACTGCTAATGGAGATGGCTCTACATCAGCTATAGCATGCTTGAAGAACAATAACTTCTCCAAATTTTCTTCCATGCCTAATCTAACTCAAATTGATGCATTAGTTCAAGCATATGCTCCTCTGATATACTTTCACTCCAAGGAAAAGTACCTGCCCTCATCAGTAAATTGGTACTTTAAGAGTGGAACACTGTTATATACAAAAGGGGAAGAATCAAATCCTGTTTCCATTGAAAAAAATGGCTCAAATCTTCCCCAAGGCGGATCTAACGATGGGAACTTTTGGTTAGACCTTCCTGTCGATGAGAACGCGAAAGAAGAAGTCAAGAAAGGAAATTTACAAAGCTCTGAAGCCTATCTCCAGGTCAAACCAATGCTTGGTGCAACTTTTACTGACATAGCTTGCTGGATTTTCTATCCATTCAATGGACCTGGAATAGCAAAACTTGGTCTAATCGACATCCCATTAGGCCGAATAGGTGAACATATTGGAGACTGGGAACATCTGACCCTAAGAATCAGCAATTTCAATGGCATGTTACATAAAGTTTACTTCTCAGAACATAGCAAAGGGATRTGGATTGATGCTTCATTGCTTGAGTTTCACAATGGTAGCAATAAACCGGTGGCGTATTCTGCACGCAATGGCCACCCATTTTATTCCAAGGCTGGCCTTGTTCTGCAAGGAGTTGCAGGTGTTGGTATCAGGAACGATACTGAGAAAAGCTCCATGATTATGGACACTGGAGCAAGGTTTTCTGCAGTTTCTGCTGAGTATCTTGGCCCTGGTGCCATTGTTGAACCTCCATGGTTGAATTATAAAAGAAAATGGGGACCTAACATCATTTACGAAATTGGGGTCGAGCTTGAGAAAGTGGAGGGTTCATTGCCTGGAGGTCTAAAGTCTGCATTTGGGAGTTTGGTGGATATATTACCAAAGGAATTTTATGGAGAGGAAGGTCCTCTTGGTCCCAAAATGAAGAACAGTTGGAATGGGGATGAAAGGTAACAGGAATTTCCCACCACCAATTTAAATATATTTTGAGATGATTTCAGCTTTCATATTTTTTAGGAGTTAGAGTGAGACATTGCATGCCGTGGAGGGTTTGAATTGTAATTTCTTCAAAATAATTGAAAACAGAGTTGTTACGCTATTCATTTTTTTGCTTTGAATAATGTAATAATTTTGAATTATCCACTCGTAGCTAATATGTATTTAAATATAAGGGTTCTCTCAATAGACATTTTCACCCATCGTCGCAAGCTCCAAGGAGACACGTATTACTCGCATGTCACTTTCTTTCCATGTTTTTCTTAAATTTAAAAGCAATTGATTCTAATTTTTTCCTTCTAAAAATTAAATAAAAAAGCTAAAATCATGTGCTCGTAAGTAATGAGAGAACAAGCCTATGGCGTTGGACTGGAGTTTAATTCGCGTCATTGAGAGAAGAGCCTCTTAAAAGTTAAAATGGATAACGATCAAAATGAATTTTTAAAAGTCCGAAGGGTAAAAGTTGGAATTTTACAACTGTTTCAACTGCCACAAATTTATAATTTATAGAGACTAATATGAAATCAACCCCTTTAAATTATTAAAAAACAAGTCAAAGAAGAAAATCACCTTATAATTAATGGTGGTAAAACTTTTCTCAATATTTTTTCTGATTTCTATCAACTGAATAACTAGGTTTATCTTTTATATTTATTTTTTTCTAAAATAAAGATCTCAAAAGTAGAACTTCTGGCCTTCTGTATCACTGTCAAAGGAGTTAGGCAGAATGAACTTGGCTCTTCATAAACCCTAAATTTTAAAATATGATATTTTTTGAAAAGAAATACATATATACAGAGTCCATAATATAATTATCTAAAGTTTGTGATTCATTATCAAAAAGGAAATTCTCCACAGGACTTTTTGCTAGATGAAAGGAGAAAAATTACCGGTCAAAGCAATCTTTAAAAACGTCTTCAAAAGATTCTCAAATAATTTTATAATTATATTTTATCGTGAGTTATGATCAAGATGATTAAAAAATACCTTTATTTATATATCTAATCGAGAATTACGTACTATCTTATATAATTTTAGATTGATAAAAAGAAAAGAAAAGAAGACTGAGCCGCTGATGCGTGGCAGCTTCAGCAAGAACATTTTGCTCAAAATGTTTCCCATTCGTGACGCAAGAAAGCATGGAATAAAATAAGAAAGGTCATAACTTGCACGACAAAAGCTGATAAACCTTCAAACGTTTCAAGAAGCATATTCCAATTTTTCATTAATAGAGATTAATTGGTCATTCCAATCCAAGAGTTATATATGCTTCTTGGCTACCTATACTTGTTATCCTTGTCTTATTCGTTTGCTTTCCGCAAGAGTTTCCATCATGGGGAATTGTCTTCCTTGCTCAACCCGCAGAAGCAAATATTTGCCAATAGACACAGTTTTCAAGTTCCCATCTCCAATACCCTCTTGGCCACAAGGTTTTTAATTATGATCATCATCTCATTACTATTTTTATCTAATTTTCTGTAGTTCAATCTTTCTGTTATTTACTAGTTCATGTATTTTAGTTTGTYGTAATTTGATTATCATTTTCATTCTTTCACCTGATGCACTTGAGCTGAAATGACCATATCAGGAGGAGGCTTTGCAAGTGGTTACATTGATCTAGGAGGACTCGAAGTGCACCAAATATCATCTTTCAACAAAATATGGACAACATATGAAGGTGGACCCGATGATCTTGGTGCAACATTTTATGAACCTTCACAAATCCCATCTGGGTTTTTCATGCTTGCTTGCTATAGCCAACCAAACAATCGACCACTTTTTGGTTGGGTTCTTGTTGCAAAAGATAACTATTCTAGCAGTGACCAAGAAAGTGATCATATTCTCGTCAAACCTACCGATTATACTCTAGTTTGGAACAGTACTGATTCTTTGAGAATCAGTCAAGATGGCCATGGCTACATCTGGTTACCGGTACCGCCGGACGGGTACAAACCTGTTGGCTATGTTGTCACCACTACCCCTGATAAGCCTTCCCTGGACAAAGTCCGGTGCGTTCGCTCTGATCTCACCGATGAATGTGAGATTGAAAATTTGATTTGGGGTCATGGAAGCAGTGCTGATGGATTCCATGTTTACAGTTCCAGGCCAACAAATAGAGGAACTCAAGCTCGAGGTGTTTGTATAGGCACATTCATAGTGCAGAATACATCAGCTATAGCATGTTTGAAGAATAATAATTTGCTGAGTTTTTCGGCCATGCCGAATCTAAATCAAATTGAGGCATTAATTCAAACATTTTCGCCATGGATATACCTTCATCCCAATGAAAAGTACTTCCCCTCATCAGTAAATTGGTATTTTGAAAACGGGGCACTGCTATACACAAAGGGAGAAGATTCAACTCCAGTTGGTGTCGAAAGAAATGGTGCWAATCTTCCACAAGGAGGACCGGATGATGGACAATATTGGCTGGACCTTCCCATTGATGAAACCGCGAAAGAAGAAGTCAGGAAAGGAGATTTAAAAAGCGCTGAAGCCTATCTCCATGTCAAACCAATGCTTGGTGCAACTTTTACTGACATATGTTTCTGGATATTCTATCCTTTCAATGGACCTGCAACAGCAAAACTTGGTCTAATCGACATCCCATTAGGCCGAATAGGTGAACATGTTGGAGATTGGGAGCATTTAACTTTAAGAATCAGCAACTTCAATGGAGAGCTATACAAAATGTACTGTTCACAACATAGCAAAGGGAGATGGACGGATGCTCCACTGCTTGAGTTTCACAATGGTAGCAATAAACCTGTGGCCTATTCTGCGCGTAATGGTCATCCATTTTATCCCAACCCAGGACTTGTTTTGCAAGGAATTATCGATATCGGTATACGGAACGATACGGCGAAAAGCTCCAGTTTCATGGACACTGGAGCAAGGTTTTCTGTAGTTTCTGCTGAACACCTTGGCTCAGACGCCATTGTTGAGCCTCCATGGCTGAATTTTGGTGGAAAATGGGGTCCCAAAATCACCTATGAGCTTGGAGATGAAGTAGAAAAATTGAAGAGCGAATTATCCGGAGGTCTCAAATCTGCATTTGAAAGATTGGTAGATATTTTTCCAAATGAAATTTATGGAGAAGAAGGTCCTACCGGTCCTAAAATGAAGAGCAGTTGGAATGGCGATGAGAGATAGATGCTACCTGACTACCTAAGGTCCTGCGTTCGWGCAAAAGCCGGGAAAAAAAAAGATTTTTTTTTTAATTTTTAATTTTAAAAATTAATTTGTTTAGTTCACATTTTCAACTATTGCAATGTTTTATAAGATATGGGGTCAATATTCAATAAAATTGATATTTTTTTATATATTTAACTATTTAAATATTTTTTTAATCGTACATAAATAATAATGTAACGACGCAATTCAAATCGAGTTCAAATTAATAAAAATAAATGTATAGAAATTTTCTGTTGCTCCAAATAATTTGGTGTTATTCAACTTCTCGAAGGAATGTCAACCTTGATTGATTGGTATCATAAATAATGGCAAAATTTTCACTACTCGAGGTGATGA
The DNA here is from genome assembly GCA_001752375.1 of Rhazya stricta. NCBI lineage: Eukaryota > Viridiplantae > Streptophyta > Magnoliopsida > Gentianales > Apocynaceae > Rhazya > Rhazya stricta. The sequence goes on along the minus strand of MEJB01000002.1, from coordinate 4,018,675 downwards.
ATACTTCTATGCCCCAAAAACCACAAAAGGCATATGCTTTAATCGGCTCCCTGCAGATTCTTGTGGTACATAGTTGCTTAACCTTTTCTTTTCTTGTGTTAATACTGTCGAAAGTGACTTGCCTGGCTTCTTATATAGAACATACCTTCGATATATCCATCAAAATCTTGTTGTATATAATAATAACTCTATCAATACTGCAAGAAAAATAATTGGACAAAGTTGTGAAAATGCTACACCACCAACAACATATTCAGAAAACTTTTCGATGAGTGTTTGGAATGATGTTAATCAATGTTAGAGGAGCCAAAATAAAACGTTATTTCTCATTTTGTATCTTGTTCATAAATATTGGAAAATGGGTTTAAAGTGTTAGAGTTAAGATAATAGAATGAATTATATCCGTACATGAATTTAAAATGAAGCGAAAYGATTAAATTACATGCATTTTTTATGTTGAGTTTTCTTGATTTTAAAAGACATAATTCAATACATAAAAAGGATATTCTCTTACATTCTTGGTTTATTCATTTGCTAAACAACAAAAAAAATATAATTAAACATAAATATTTGTTCCACAAGATARGTAACCTTAAGATTRGGACCATAAGATCATAATACCTTGCACGAGACAGCCGTTTTGAGGTTTTGGGATGGGGGTGGGGAGAGGTAGTTGTCTATATATATTAGCATGCATGGTCTAGATTTGGCCATTCTCTCTGTGGCTTTCATATTTGGAACATGCYTTTTCATGGCCGTGCATTTGTGATTCTCTTCATTCTCATAGCAAGCTCTAGTCTCTTTTGCATTCTACTTGGGCCACCATTCACCAAAGTCTCAATTCAAGAAAGCAATTTTCCCATTCATTCCACCTTTCAGCTTCCCTCTGCCTTACCTACATGGCCTCCAGGTTCTCTCTTCTGTTCTTTATAATTAAGTAAAAATGAAGTAAAAAMCTGCTTTACAATGCTTTCCTTTTTCTTGATTTCTAACAGGAGATRACTGAYGTTCTTTTGCTTTGTACAATGATAGGTGATGGATTTGCAAGTGGATATATTGATCTAGGAGGTCTTGAAGTCCGTCAAGTATCAACTTTCAAGAAAATTTGGGAAACATTTGAAGGAGGACCAGGCAATCTTGGAGCAACCTTCTTTGAGCCTTCAGAAATTCCTGATGGATATTTCATGCTCGGAAGCTATGGGCAACCGAACAGTCGGCCACTCTTCGGTTCAGTTCTCGTCGGAAAAGATAAAACCAACAATAGCACAGGTGAGCAAGAGGCTCTAAAGAAACCAATTGATTATACACTGGGTTGGAGCAGTCGGTTCTCAAAAATCAGACAAGAAAGCCACGGCTACATTTGGTTTCCAGTTCCACCAGATGGTTATGAAGCTGTAGGGCATGTAGTCACCACCACACCAGAGAAACCACCCCTCGACAAAGTCCGTTGTGTCCGCTTGGACCTAACTGASGACTGTGAGCTTGAAAATTGGATATGGGATGAAGGAATAAAAAGAAATGATTATGGATTTCGCGCRTATAGTTTAAGGCCAAATGACAGAGGCACTCGAGCTCAAGGCCTATCAGTTGGGGCATTTTCTTTCGTATTCATGAAGAATATTAAGCCTGATATAGAAATATTGCCTGTTTCCTGTTTAAAGAACAAGAAATCCAACTTTCTTTCTATGCCAAATTTGATGCAAATCAAAGCCTTATTTCAGGAATATTCTCCGAGGATATTCTTACACCCCAAAGAATCTTACCTTCCATCTTCAGTGACTTGGTTCTTTGCAAATGGAGCAAAACTCTATGCAAAGGCCCCAGATACRGAACCTGTCCCAATCAATTACAGTGGCTCAAATCTTCCCCAAGGTGGTTTAGATGACGATACGTATTGGCTAGACCTTCCTTCTGAGAAAACAGCAAATGAGAAACTCAAGAAGGGGCATTTACCGAGCTCTGAAGCCTATATTCATGTAAAATCAATGTTTGGTGGAACATTTACTGATATTACCGTATGGATTTTCTACCCTTTCAATGGACCTGCAACAGCAAAATTAGGACCATTCAATATMCCCTTAGGTCGAATAGGACAACATGTTGGAGATTGGGAACATATAACCCTAAGAATCAGCAATTTCGATGGGATGTTGCAGAAAGTTTTCTTCTCAGAACACAGCGGAGGGACATGGGTTGATGCTTCATTTCTTGAATTTGAAAATGGTACTAACAAAGTTTTGGCCTATGCATCTTTGAATGGCCATGCATTTTATTCAAAACCAGGAATGGTTCCACAAGGGCTTGATTATTTTGGGATAAGAAATGATATGAAGAGAAGTGACTTGATTATGGACACTGGAAACAGGTATGTGATTCTAGGAGCTGATCATCTTGGCCATGAAATTGTGAAGCCTCCATGGCTGCATTATGCAAGAGAATGGGGACCAAAAGTGACTTACAATCTTGGGATTTTGGTGAATATGATGGATAACGTATTGATRGGAGCATATAAATCGGCTTTTCATAATYTGGTGAATTTATTTCCATGTGAAATATTGGGTGAAGAAGGTCCCGTTGGTCCCAAGATGAAAATGAATTGGAAGAAAGATGAAGTTTGAAGATCATTGATGGTCGATGGAGCATTTTTTGTCTTCGTCAAATACTTTATGAGGCACTCTGATTCACTTGAATTATAAGTCAAATCTTCCATTAATAGACAAATGTAAAATGAAGAAGAAAATTAATTGTAAATAATTATTTGCTTGTAATTGTTTRATTTTTTAATTAGTYGAAAATGAGTTGAATTAATAATATGGTATGAGAGTATAGAATTGTAAGTTTCGCATTCCACTACAAATAATTTWKTTTTAGTAGTTGAGGGGAAAATTAGAAATTAAACAATTTGGATAATTCGGTGATATRAGTTATAGTTTTATTTATAAAGAATTCCTCGACCACAATAAATCCTTTTAGTGATGCTATTATAATTTTACAAATAATTTAAAGGGTAAATAATATGATCGTAAATATTAAAGAAAAGTACGTAAGGATCTATAGTTTAGGGAGAGTTTAATAACTTAATTTTATTAAATTTCTTATCTCTTAGGAAAAACAGCCTTTCTTAGACTAGACTATAAGTTTTCTTTCTTATTATGATTAGGGAAATATACTAGTAATTTCCCTAAGTGAGTTTGCATTTCTCACCATTCTACTTTGTAAAAGGAACCCTAATTTTATCATAGCTGATGCCTAGAGCAATCAAACGGGCCGTTTTGTAGTGGATCAACTCACCATTAAGTGGGGATTGGAAAGCCTCAATGTAACTCAATTCAAAGTGTGTGGTAGTTAGGTAGGGACAGCTCGTAAAAAATTTTAAAAATATCTCTATGATTATCATAAAAAAAATATATTATTTGTCTATGTTATATATTATTTAAAATTTAACCAAATATATAGTTTAATAAAATAATTAAAATTTAAAAGTTTATGAAGCCTAACAAAATACATGAAACTAAACATATAATACAACGTTCTTTAAACAATATTTAATATTTAAATAAATAGCTAATAAATAAATTGATAATATTATTTTTCAATTGATTTTGATTTTCTTATTTTAGTTTTATTGTTTTTTTAATTAACAGTTGTATTGGCCTGCCTCCAAATGAGTTGAAAAGTTCTAATTCATTCCACTAATTTCGTTTGGCAGCCTAGGCCATCCGACGAACCCAACCTATTTTGACACTTCTATTGATTCATATGAATTCAAATAATGAAAATTTCTTAAAGTACGTATATTACATTCATTTCTCTCGTCCTTTTCCTCATTTTTTTTCTGACTAATCCATTTTTTCTCTCTTCTCCTTCTTCTCAATCCAAATACAATCTTAGCACCGATTAAATAATTAATTAAAAATACATATTGTTGATTTAGAAAATTCATTTTGCCGATGAATTATCTAAGAACGCCGTCAGCTAACTAGATATTGGATCTGCTGATGATACTGTAGGTTGGCTAGTTGACGGGTATATTAAGGATGTTATCAGTTGATCTCGTTGAGTTAACAATAAGCTGTAGTTCRGCACACAAAGTTAGCCATCACCTAATCTGTATGTTTTTTAATTAAAGATGAGTTCCTGAATACTCTCCGAAAAATCCCAATTAGAATGCAAAGCAAATGTTTAAGAGGAAAATAGAAGGAATGTGTTTTTATCTACCACCCACCAAACATCAAACTATACAGGATAAGGCAAAATTGTATGAAAGTTGTAGATAAAGATGTAATAAAGCATTAAAGATAGTTGAGATAATGTTGTAAGGTGTGTAATAAAAATATTAAAAAAAACAGTAATAAAGCTATAAAAAAGTGGTAAAAAGCTATAAAGAAGGTGTAAATGGTATAAAATGTGTAATRAAGTTGTAGAAAGGTTATAAAAAAAGTTGTAAACAAACTATTGAATAATACATTTTTCTTCATTYCATTCTTCTCTATTTATATATATCAAAGTCCTTTAGAATGTTTCACCACTAACTCCCCTAAGATGATGCTCCTCAAAGATCATCGGATTCTGYAAAATGAGATTATGTGTTATACAAGAGAGATCATGTAATTGGCTTGGCTAAATTTACTCTTAGTCTTGAAACTAGCCTCAGTCAATAGCAGCTTGGTTTAGTCGATGAAGTGATAGCTAATAGTAATCTGGCATGCAGTCGATTGAACTTTGGTGCCAACTAACTTTCATTATTTTGATTGGTCAGCTAATAGTTACATAAGTATTTTARYTGTTTTGAACTCCTAAAATTAAGTGTCGATATTTATAATAGAAGAAGTTTTGAGTCAAATGTTGCCTTCGAATAAGAGTTAAATCATGCAAATTTATTGAGTTGACTTTACATTAATACTATGATGTAAAGATATCAAATAATATAAAAAAGAAAAATATTGTCATGACTACTAGTTGGCAACTCACGATTGATTAATAATACTCCTTCTATAATATATGTCATTTTAGAAAAAATGTTTCTTTTCAATATATAAATTATTATATAAATCATAAAAAAAGACATTCTAATTTTGTCCTATTTATATTTATTGACTTGTTTGATAYCTTTTTATATTTTTTAAAGAGATTTTAAATGAGATTGAAAGTTCATATAAATATATGAAAGAAAAAGAAGAAAAATAATAATTAATTAACCTTCGATCTGAAAAAATTAAAGAAGAGTGAAAAATAATATATTAAAAATTTTAATTAAAAAATATCTTTATATTTCCTAATATTCGTAAGAAGTGACGGAGCAGTAGATATTTTTTGTCCCTTCGCYCTCAATACGTCATAAACCCTTAAATCTTCCCCAATTCACATTTACAAGAGAATCGCAAAAATCCAAATCCAAGAACAATTCATAAAAAAACGATCGTACTTTCAGTATAGGAACTTCAACCACCAGGGAGATATCTCCAATGGTGTACCAAAATTGATCTTTAATTGAGCCGTTAAGGATTAAGAGTTYGTGGGCATATGGATTCTYCGGAGACTAAGGAGGAGGAGGAGGAGGAGGAGGAGGAAGAGAAGAAGAACTCGAAGAAGGGGTCCTTGTATATATTGTTCCGGTGCTGTTTGGGAGTTTTTTTTTCCTTATTGGCAACTTTTTTGTTATCATTTTTGGTGCTACTTTTAGCTGTTTTTCTTGGAAACTTGTCGATTTGGAATCCAATTTCTGTTCCTTCTCAGTGCAAGATAGTCTCCAGCAGTAAGTATTTTGGTGTTCCTTTCTATTCAGTTTTCCTATACTTAATCTCGGTTCTRTTTGGTTGCTCAGAAATGCATCGAAGTTAATGAACACTTTAGTCTGACTGTTAACTAGGTTACCTTAGCTTTTCTTGTATCCCTTTTGAGATATCCATCTTTGGGTTCTTTGTTTTGAGCAAATGCGGGATAATCGATATAATTAGTGGACAGGAGCATCGATATATTGACTAGGATTTTGGTATCGGGATAATTATGTAAGAGCAGTTGCAGCCCAATCAAGAAATGAAATTGGACGCTAGTTAATGAACAAGGCTCGGAAAGAATTTTCTTGAATATAATTTCTGCAATTTCACTTTGAGATAWTGCTTATTTGTYGAGAAGATACATGTCAAACAATTGATGTTTTRAATTTATCAACAAGGATCTAGGGAAGATTTCTTTTGCACCCTTTTGTACCTCTGYTTGCTGATAACAAGGAGGAAGSTTTAGGAAAAAGAGTTATTTTGTTCTCTTGCAACTAATCTTATAACCGTTTTTCAGTGTCAAGAAGTTCATTTAGTTGTTCAATGAGGAGTTAAGAAAATAAGAGAGGTATCAAAAGAGAGGAAGTTTGCCTGACAAAAGAGAGGTATCAAAGGCTAGAAGTAGTTGTGCAGATTATATGTTGTTTAATGATCTTTATTAGGCAAATCCGAGGGAGGTAAATCAGATCCCTTTTTGTGCAAATTTAGATAATTTGAAGTCATAGAAGATCAGGTATCATATGTTTGTCATTTATTAGTACAAAACAAATGACAATTCGAGTAGCCAGRCATAATAAGTTTCTCAGTGWAATAAACCTTTTATGGCCTTGCATGCACGCGTTCATTATCTCCAGAAGGTGCATAAGTATGCCAGGGAATTTATATCATGCTTTCCTTTTTCAGGTGTGGATCTGAGATCATCCAGGGTCTGTGAGCTGGGATTACTGAATTATAAAGCCAAGCACGTGTTTTACCCATTTGACAGAAAGAAGTTCCGGTGTCACTATGATTACTATTGGGCCTCTGTATTTAAGGTACGAATAACTATTTGTGTCACCACATTTCCTTAATATTTTTCTTCAATGTTGTGTAGTTTCTTTCTGAACAACTTMAAATGTCTCAGATAGTTTCTCACATTGTGCCATATTTAAAATATCTGRAGGTAGATAATTTTAAATGTCCCTCGTGGTTGTTCTAACATTGTTGTTAAGGGAATATTGTTCCTTTTCTGGAAAAGAAGTAGTTCATTGTTGTAGACTACTGTAAGGGGGTACCAGAAGATGGGGACTCAATAGCAAAGCCAGAAATTCTATCCAATAATCTGTACAAGTGACTTGTGAATTTATTGTGCTTGGAGTGTGGTAGACAGAGAGTTAAGTTATGTCTCTGCTGGATAACTGTAAAAGTTTGTTTCGAAAATACTTTTGGGAGAATGATATCCAATGGTTCAAACTAGGTCGATTTTATATGGAATTACCTGGAAAATTTTAAGGTGAACCTTTTATCAATATCGCACCTTGGTTTATCATGTGAAGGTGGACTTAAGAATATAATGGTAGGTTAAGAAGATTGACATTAGTTAGTTGGTCAAGGGTCTTCATCGACTATGTTAATTACTATTGCTTTTGATAAATATATTCATTTGACCTTATTGTGTCGGATCTGACAATGATTTTAATCATACTATTTTCTAGCTTTTGCAAGATGTTCACTATGTGTGGGCACCCGTAAGTGTCTGTGCATGGGTGTCATTTGTCCTTTGTTTCATTCTTATTTGACAAAAGGATGTTTACAATTCTCAGAGGGCTTATAGTTATATGGACRATGAAACAATTGAAGATGKTTCTTTAACAGAAAATTGGACAGGCTTTTAAAGAATCTCATGGATATTATTTGTTTATTTTCTTAGCAAAAGTCCTAGGAAATTACAACATCATCTGTTTACATGATTTAATAGTCCTCCAAAAAGGTAATATCTTTGCAATTAGCCCATGCTTTTTTAACATTCTTCTCTTACCMATGTATCCCACATGTTCTGAACTGATAAGGTAACTCAAATTTTTAGCATGAGAARCTAAATTCAAGGAATCTCTGGTTGTGGGACTTGAAAAGTCAAATTGAATTTACAATCCAACAAAAGAACAGATGCTAGATAAAAGCTTTCTTGATTAATGCTTCCTGATATCTATTTCTTATTAAATATTRGGCATGTACCATCTGATTTTAAATTTTACATGTTCAATCATTTYGTAACACATTGCTAATTAGCACKTCTGTATTTAGCTTTGTGTAGAGACTTATAAAAAAATCTTGGTGCATTTTCCTAGACCATTTCATTTCTATCTCCTCTTGGCTTGGAAAGAAAAAAAATAAGAAATCTTCTAACAAAATACTCTTATTTGCACTGAGGCCTTTCTTTGAATTACTGCCTATTTCAGCGTGAAAGGAAAAGAAGAAAAATGGAATCAGATTTGTGAAACTTCTGGGTCTCCAATTTGAAGTCCTCAAGCATCTCTCTGAGACATTTTCTGCACCAGATTCTATAGGATAGAAAAAGTTATGCAATTAAAAGAGGTGAAGCTGATTATCAGTAGTTGTGAAAAATGTCTCAATTTGCATCAGAAATCAAGATGTTACAAAAACATCATACAATAAAAGAAAAATATATTGGAGTAGGGCCAAAATCTAACAGGATTGTAGCTTACTGTGGATCAATATGGAGATATGAAAGCTCTCATACAGAAGGAAAAAGATAGAACATTGAATAACTTGGACCTCTCTCTTTCTTTACTTTGCATAACTCTTTGTGAGTTGGTCTTCCTTTTATTGGAAAACTCTTACTGCTCTTGGAAAATTATATATACATGTTGATTCTAAAAAGATACTTGATGCATACACATTGATAATCTGTGAACTTCCAAATTCTCATTGGTAAATGTTCTTCAATATTTACAGGAATGTTTAAAAATAATAAGAAAAAGGAAAATGAAGAAGAAGCTAGTCTCTGAATAATTTAGTTAGTGTTTGCTGAAAAACAGGTTGAATACGTAGATCATTCAGGCCAGCAGAGACTTGCACTGGCAGAAGCTCCAAGCGAGGCCCTTCCATCAAATTGTAGACCAAATTTTGGTTCTGCATGGTTAACCAAAGATAAATTTAAGGTACAACCTGGAACTTGAACCAACYTTGTGATGCGGTTGAAACTTTTAATATTCATTGAAAAGAAAGAAAATGACATGGATTTTGTATCTGAAATTTGTTAAATTTCTAAGATGCCTATACCAAAGTGTTTACAGGATTCATCATGTATTTTATTAGCATCACCTGCTTCTTTTAGGTGAATGAAACTTATGATTGTTGGTATACCGTGGGGATCTCTAAAGTGAACATATATCAGGATGGTCTTTTCAATTGTCAGGCGAAGGATCCATCTAGTTTTGAGATGCTTAGACGCTACTTCATCCTGTGAGTATATCATTTATGACTTGTCTATTTTKCTTTTCTTTGATCTATTTGGTAGTCCGTGCGAATATTTTGAAAGATGGCAAAATCATAGTTGTTAATTTTGATTTATTCATTTTCGGTACACTGGCATATTGTTTCCTTTGAACCCAAAGCCTAAAAAAATCTTGCTGACATTTTGACATTTCATTCTGCAATATGCATTTCCTTTTATGTTGGAGTTTAATCGGTATTCTCTTTACTTAAAGCCTATTTATACTGGAAATGATGTTGCTAAATTTCACTGTCAAGATTTATTATGCATGAAATGATTCTCTTGTGTATCAAATGTTGGATTATTTGTGATGTTTTGAATTCTAAAATGATTTAGCATCAAACATTATGCATATCTAAAATGTTGTCTTGGACAATTTTGTGACTAACTATTTTGCAATAAGGAAGACATGGACATTATACATCTCTGTGTTGTCTTGGACAATTTTGTTACAGTAACTATTTTGCAATAAGGAAGGCATGGACATTAATTTTCATACTTGTCTCTGGTTCTCTTGAGGCCCTGATGATCTGAGTAATCCCGATGTCTTAGGAAGCTGCTAGTTTCTGGGCTTGGAACTGTATTTTGGAATTCTTGTTTATTGTCAGTATTTGACGTTAAATGCATTTGCTTCTGCTTTCTTGCTCATTTTATTTTATTAATAAGTTTATTATATTCTGACAGATCTATGAGGATGCTGAAATCCTTTTTTTCTAATGGGAAATTATTCGGGCACTGGAGATGGGATGTAGTAGCTGGAATTATAACTGGGCTTTTTACTTCATTGTTATCATTTGGTTTGGTAGCTGTTCGACACCAGTTCAAGTCCTTTTTCCGCCAATTATGTACAAGAAGGGTGATTGCTCGATCACCGGACATGGTCCATCTTAAGCGAATTTGCCTTTTTATAGCATATTTCTTCTTTATGGGCTGGTTGGGCATACAATATGTGAAAAGGTTAGGTCCTTATGAGATCTTCGGAGTTGGTTATAGTTGGTAGGACCTTTCCACCTAAAATGCTAGCGCTACTGCTCCTACCGCCTCGAAATCTGCAGTAACATTGGAGAAGGAAATAATTACCTATACTGTACCAATATAGGCTTTTTGTTTCTTTTGGCAAGTAGCTTAATTGTGTCGCCCCTTCTCTGTTTTGGGTATTGTTTCTAGTATGCCCAAAACTCTATAGTCAATCCTGTCATAGAACCTACCAATCTATTAGGGGTCAGTTCTTATGTACAGTAAACGAGGTTAACCAAGCCTCCGGGGTGAATATGTGAAGAAAGCAGCAAAGCTGTGAAGTAGAAGACAGTTTTTACCATCGTCTTCATACTTTTTCCATGTCTGTTTGAAAATGAAAAGCATTATGTTGATTTTACTAAGATTGGAAAGAGAATGTCTTGCAATCTCTGAGACAGATTTTAGGATAGCAATATGGCATACCCAGGTAGAAAAAAGTGAAATCTATCAAACTGAAGCCAAGTGCTTCTAGCCTTCCCGCTTCAGAGAATCAATAAGTTGATGCCTTCGTAAGTATAGCAATTAAAAGCAAGTGTAGTGGGTAGATCCCAAGGAGAATATTTGTTAAAGCTATTGTGTCTTACTACATTTTTCCCAGTGTATCAGAAGACGAAAGGAAGTTTAGGTATAGATGCACTCAATGTTTATATACTCTTATGAGGCAAACAAAATCGAAGTGTAGGTTGCACTTGCTCTTGGTTTCTATGAAGTCATTTATGAAGATAAAATTCCAAATTCTCTATTAGGTGTATATTTGCCTCTCCTGCAACCTTTCGGTTTCTGTTTGTCTATTTGTATTCTTCTATAAAAGGAAAAAGAGATGTTTTTCATGTATTTTCCAAAGAAACATATATTTTTGGGTTCAGGAAAGAAGATAAAGTTGCTCCACTTTGTGACTAAATTTTCTGGCTTTTAATTCTCTCAATTGAATTTTCTCCAAAGAAACATATAGGTTTGTGTGTTTTTATTCTCTTTCTTGTAGTCGCAGACTGGAATTACAAATTACATTCTGCAGAACATAAGCATATCAGTATCAACCTTGTGCAAAAATAAGCTCCACCATTTCAACAACATGCAAAGAATTCAAATGGTTTTAGCTCTGCTATATGGCTGATTCTTTCCATCTAGAATTTCAGTGAAGTTACAAATACCTAAGCATCTTTAAGTAACTGTTAGTGTGAGGGCCATTATTCAGCAGCAAACATCTACTATCCTTGTAAGTATGGATCTGACAAACGGCAAAAATCTAATGCAATACCGCAGTTATAGTATGAATTTTCTTGCTGCTCGAGTTTCTCATACAATTAAACTTCTTTTCTGGAGATCAGCATCAATGCTTAAATGCATGCCTCTTAAAGCTGCTGAAATGAAGATTACCTCCCTGTATGTTAAAGCTGGACAGAGAGACTACCAAAACAGGAGCCCGTTTCACATTTTGCCTGTTTCAGCAATGATCCTCTCAATTTCTTCAAGAAGCCGCTCCTTCTCCTGGGCCAAATCCTCATTCTGTTTCTGAAGCTCTTCTATCTGCTTTGTTTGTTCAGAGTCCTTCCTGAAAATTTTGCCGCAACTTTTCTTAAAAATGAGTACCATGCCAAAGAAATTAATTGAAATAAATACCAAGATGAGAGGTAAAACAAAAGAAACATCTCAGAGGCACCGAATAGAGTAAATCGACGATGAACTTGCTGGTAATAGTACTTGTTACCATCAATGGTTAAGACAGAATCTACCAGATACTAGTATATTCTGAAGTACAAAGACAACCAGAGGAAAGTTCAAAAAAACATGGGAACGTAGCAAGGTTGGTGCAACACGACACCATATGCAACTGGGCTATGGTAACTGAAGAGTACAGTGAAAGAAATGCTAATTGACACAAAAAAAAAAAAAAAGAAACTCTTTATCAGAGGAAATTGTGCACCATGTATTGCATTAATGTAAGAAGGACCCAGTATGACAAGACCTCAGTTTTCTAATAAGCACCAGCAGAAAAATCACAAATCAATTTCTTTTCCTTTTCCTTTGTTTGGTTTTTTTTTTTTCTTTTTTTTTTAATGTACTTTTCTAAAGACAAACTTTATAGGGTAAAAAAACGTTTTTACTGATCTTTTTTTCTTTTTTTTTTTGAAGAAGGTGGGGGTGGGGTTGGTGTTTCAAGCCCGTTCCAGTCTCTATCAGCAGACACTGGGATTCAGTTGATTGTCACGCTAACAAAGTGCATTTTTGTTTTCTGCAACCAGTTCCAGGAGCTAAATATGCATAATCTTCAAACTATAACTGCCACAGGAGGCAGATTAGAGACTAAGACTCTGTTCTCTTTCTTGTTTTTTGTTTTCAATTTTTTAAAATTATGAAAATGCRTCCTCTCTCATATTTTTAAGAATGTATTTACAAAAATAGATTTTTTTTTTTTTACAGTTGTTTTGAGCTTCTTCAAACGAAACACTCTCCAACAATCAAAATGTAAAAAACGTATTTTTTATTTATTTCTTTTTAATAATTATCTAAAAACCTTTTAATTAATTAGACCACAATTTATGTTTTAAAAAATACGTTGTCAAAATATGGAAAAAAAAGCATTTTTAATGTTTTAAAAAATTGAAAAAAGAAAACAATCCGAAATCAGCAAAGAGAACATGGTCTTAATTTTTATTTTGAATTTTAATTTAAAAATATTATAATATTAACTAATGATAGTTACAATTTAATTTACAAGTAAATTCATTAAGAATATACCAAATTCTAAACTAAACGTGTTTTTAAATTTTTTATTTTCAGCAATAATTTTCAGAAATGACAAATTGAATGCATTTTTAACAAATCTAAAAATGGCTCTTCAAAAAAAAAAAATGAAAATATTTTTAAAAAAGAAAATTTAAAACTAAAATGCAAACAGATGTTAACATTTTAGCTCCCTCTTCTTTACTGATGTACGGAAACAAAGAACTATATTTGCAAACTATTAACCTTTCTGAATTAAAGCAAAAGGCAGAATTAACTCTAGAATCATTATTAGTTTTCAAATGTCACTTAAAGGTGCAAGAGAAGTTTCATTTACCTATTCATGAAAGCCAAGTTAAGTTTCAGAGAACGAACTTCCTTCTCAAGGTTTTCACACCTTTTCAGAATGGACTGCATATCTGAAGGAACAGCTGGTGTTAGATTTCTTTCCTTTGCTTCTGCCATCCTACACCAAATGACTTAATAGTGAGCAATCTGTTTATTACATATATCTCCTTGAGAGCAAACAAGTAGTGGAAACATATAAATAGAAGTAACATCTAGAAATTTCTAAAAGCAAATGAGTGAATAAAGAACAATCTTATGATGAAAAGAATAGCAGGAAGAAACATGAACATAGTACTGATGAAGSAATGCATAGCCGTAATAGCTCTAGGGTAGTTTTTGGTCATCTAGTTGGTAAAAATATCATGCTTAGCAATATCACTAATCAACTTTGTTCAGTTATGTCTTTCCTACCCAAAATGGATTTTCCATAGSTTTCCTCAGGTTCTTAGGCGAGTATCATRACAATTCAAACACATCATTTTCTTTAATTCACGACAAAGTTGAGGCCTCATTAGGCTTCATGGAAGAGAATAGCATTTTAAGTGTTGACAGAAGCCTAATATCATTATTGTCTAATTCATTAAATAAAATGAGATTCTGCTCGAGCTATTTCTGAAGCAGATAATTTAAGCCCTTTATGTTTTTAGTATAGTAAAAAAAGAGTGTCGAGGACTTCGATTAGGTCATATGAATGTGAATTATRTCTATCTCCTAAAAGAGTCATGACTYATACCAACACTCTGGCAACCACAACCCAACCACCAAGGACTATGATCACTGGAAATTCTTTTGGCAAAAAAGAAGAGATCCAGCAACCTAACTAATGGGAAAAAATGGTCATATGTAGAGGAAGGAAAATAGAAATTTCCACCCTAAACTTCAAATTTGATATCTTTAAGATGTCAAATGGATATACATGCACAATTTTTAAACATTAGAAATAAAAAACCCAATAAAAATCCTATGTTAAGTAAATGAAACTATGTTGCTTGATCAGTTTAAAAAACTTGAACCTCTTAATTTGGATCAATGTWGATTTGGTTCTAAACTCTCTTTAAGTAGTGGAACATGCTCCAATCAGAATAAATCAATCCATCTCTTTTTGGATTATCTGTTCACTTCCGTCTTACAATTTCACTATTGAGAATTTTAATGATCAACTTTGCACACTAACACCTAAATGTCTGTTTTGGATCACTACTTATTCTAGATCAATATACTTCATGATTTAGAAGTCTAGGCATAACATAAATCGTACTGCATAAGTAATTACGCCACCTACTTAAATAGTTTCTTCTTAAGATTATTTTTTTCTGCATYGTATTACAACACTATTTCATTGTAACATGCAAACTACTAGAAAAGTTGAAAGGTTTTCCTCCATGTTCGAGAGTATATGCTCAAGTTCAGCATGCAACAGGAACTGGATAAAAAGAAAACTTTAAAATGTCATCATGGTCTGCAAAAAATCCTTTTAACATTAGCCACAATAGAAAATTTAAAATCTAAGAGTTAGTATTGAGAAGCAGAAAATTTTAGAGAGATGACAGCTTCCGAAACATGAAATGGAACACATACTTCCGAGATCGCTCCACCCTACGCTTCTTCGTTGGATCCCCTTGTTCAACTGCATGAGGTTTTCTAATCAGAAGCTAAATAAGTAGTTGAAATATTATAACCAAATAGGCAATACAAGTATTATTTCTTCTGCCCCTAAACAGGACTAAAGAACAGATGGAAGTACCAATGGCATAAAATCCTTMTCATTATAAAAGAGCAAGAAACATGCGAGTGTTTGTTGAAAGCTGCCATCAACAGCAATATCAGGTTTGTCAACAAGATTCTTGTCAGATATTAAACTGAATCCTTCTAAAAGGTAACTTCACATGTGGCTCCACAAATTTTGTGAAATAAGGTATTACATTCTCCAAAGGGAAAGAAAAAGGAGCAGGTTCACAGGCATAAGCCATTCTTGCATTCACCTTCCATTTCCAGAGAAGTTGGGGATCTTGATGCATTTCGAGCTCTTACACTCCTTATACTGTTTAAATCTCCTCTAGACCTGAAATTAGTTGCACAAGCTATGCTTATGATGGTTCATCTAGCTTCATTGTAATCACTATTGGCCATCAGATCCCCAAAAGTTGCATTTTGTTACTAATTTGATGGGCTCATATTTCTTGCAGCAATTTCCAGTAAGGAGAAAAAGATTCCACATTTGTTAGAGAAAGATGCAAGATACCTGCCACAGGGAATTACGTTTTATGGATTKCCGCATTATGGATATAAATACATGAATTTCTATCTGCCCTTTGATATCCTGCCAATTACCTATATGGGTATTTTAAAACCCACGATCTTTGCAGACAAGGGGCTTCACATTTTCTCTTAAAACGAAGTCAATGTAAAATTATGCTCTGTACTTGAAATTGCAAGGGAAGATGGAAAAATAGCATTTTCTCTTATCCTTTAAACAGATCTTTTCAAGCGAACTTCAAATAAAGATTCATCACTCTCCCCCAGCACAGGAACCCTCATCCTTAAAATACGMGCAGCCACTCCTTTCCTAACTACTCTWGAAAAGACCTTGCATCATATCTTTAATCCACCACCACTTTCTTGGCTCTGTCCCCCAAAGCAGCCAACAACTAAGCAGTACCATCACTTTCCCAAAACTTACCTGTTTATTACTACAATAAGCCAACCAAAGTGCATAATAAGRGAGCTGACTATTTGAAGGGATGGGAAGGGACCTATGGTATCAATGAGAAAAACTAGTTAAGTAGTGATCTAGACCACCAGAGTTTTGAATGCACACCYAATTACTCATGGAGAACTTTATATTAATGCAACTTAATAATGATATAGCTAATTGCAATAATATAAACTGATGAAGTTATAGCTTCATACATATCACAATGTTGGCATGCCAATGAGGTTGGGAAATATTGATGTTAAGAACCAATTAGGTGATGAATAATGCTACTGGAAATATGTTTAGGTCTTTTGCAGTATTTTGTCATGCAATTTTGGTTTTCAAACACCAACACCAAGCTTGAAGGGGAAATGAGTTAGAAATCTAGATCCACTTTTCATTTCATCATTCCAACAAACAGAATGTAATTCTTCAGATTTGCAGGCTTTCCATGCTTTTATCTCCCACCTTGTTCAAACCACTAATTCTGTTATCATTATTCCTCCTTGTCCASTGTGGTTTAATTTGGACTTGTCTTTTTGTAGAATAAGAACAAATTTGACACTCCAATTCCTCATGCCAAGAAAAAAGTCAAATTGACTATCAATGCCGCTGATACTTCAGCTTATGTGATGATAAATGAAAAAAAAAAAAAAAAAAAAAAAGAGTGCCACAACCAGCTCTTGAGCTACAGAAGAAGGGAATAATAGAAATAATAATGACCTGAACCAGTTGATRTCACAGATCCATATCGCACCAAACCTCCTTTCTGTAAATAATACAGAAAYGAATAAAAAATGTCAAATCAAATATAGCTTTTTGATTTTCTTAAAAGATACTTGGGAAACATTWTGTTTTATAGCGAAAGCAATAGACCGCTTAGGTATACCTTTTTATCATCTTTCAAGTTATCATATATGCGTTCCCTGACATCTGCAGTRAAAAAATAAACAACAAAAYAATGAATTTATACAAGTGCATTGCRAAAACTAATCTGAGAAAACATATCATGTCAGAAGCTTGTTAAACAATTAGAAGTCTTAACTTGTCATCCATGAAATGACATATTTGACCATCTCCAGTTTCAAGGCTATATATTCTTGCAATTAAAATAAGAAAGCAAGAATTAATGCAACTTGAAAATAGAGTTCCGTCTCAGTTTTCCCTTGTTTAGAGGGAAGCACACAAAAATTAAGCCACAAAAAAGAATGACATGCCAAAAATCAAAATTTTCAGTAAAAATACATACATCTGCATGTTGCATGAAGCAAAAGAGTACCAATGCAGATGATATGCGTAAAGTATTCTGTAATGCTCTGCATATCCAAGAAATATACAAAAGTATGCATGGTCAGGTTGGCTGCATGAATATATGAACCCTGTCCTATAGAAAATTACAACTTGAAGGCACRTTCAGAGCAGGCAATATAGTGAATAACAGCATAAGGTAAAATTAAGGAAAGAAGTTCAGCTAAAGATTTAATGAATATGACAGGAAAAGTCAAGTCATTTACGATTTCTTATTTAATAGATAACTGAACCAGGATCAAGATTTTCATCAATTTGGTTGCTCAACAACTAATGCTAACATATTAGTCACTAACTGTACCTTTGTCTCTTGAACTAATTTCTAAATTCCTTCCTGCTTGTTTCCTTGAGCTCTCGCAGACACTAGGAGCTTGACTTGAGGTGCTTGGTCCATCACACACATCAAAACCAGTTGATAGTACAGGTGCAGCAGCAGAGGATTCACTTTGAGAAGGTTCTYGAGATACAGTGATCATTTGAATTGGATTAGTGAGAGTGACAATGCCAGCAGCTTGAAAATCTCTGGCTTCTGTAACTTGAACAGTRGAAACATTTTGAAGAGCTCCTTGCATCTCATAAACATGAGTTGCTTGAAACTGGTTTAGGCCTATATTACCTAAGACATCTTCAGAACCGTAATATCCAAAAGAACTATCCTCAACAGCYTCTTTGTCAACTGGGTTACAAAGTTTCTTGCGCTCTAGGGTACCCTTTAACATGCTCACAACAGAGGAAATATTGTCCAGTTTCCCTGCTTGTGGATTATTGAAAGTAGACGAAGATGAATTGGATGGAGACATAAATGCATTTAGTTGATTCGGAATCTCACACATCCCCAAATTATTGAATCCAGTTGGATCTGTACATTCTTGTTTGAAGTTGTTGATGCCATTCCCAGCTAAGTTTTGCATGGCCTCTATACCAATTGGTGTTTGACAGTTCTGCATGGCAGCATACTTCCTCCTTCCCCAACAAAAGAAAGAAGAAGATTTCAAAACTCAGTGTAACTCAAGCAAATGATTTGATATCTTTTTCTTCTTCTTTTCTGATTTTTTTCTTTTTATGTGACAAGAACAGAGGACAGAAACTCTCTACTTTACAGTTGGATCCCTCCATTACCACTCAAAACTGTCTTACCATTGACGAAAAAAGAAAAAGAAACTTTTGGTCCTAATATCTGATGGGAGTAAAAATTGTATTGAATCTATAGTCAATTTCCAGAATCTATACCAGTTTTCTCTTCAGCAAATGCTAAGCATGACGCTATTTGAGATAAAAGTTGGCTTAAGCATTCTTTATAAATTTTATCTAGACAGATAATAACTGAATGAATATATTCTCCACAGTTCTTGAGGAAAAATTGATACCTCAATTCAGAGGAACGACTTCTCGTCATTGGTTGTGAGCTTTGAAACCATGCCTGCCGACAACATTCATACAAGGTTCTCTTAGAAAATCTCAATGGAATTCATATGTCTGCAATTATCTCAAAAGGGGAAAAAAAAAAATAGAAAACAAACCTTAGCCAAAAACAAGTTACTAGCCTGCACCCCTCTGTCAACTGCATTCCTGAACAAAATAATACCCAAAGTCAAATATACAGCAATGACAGTTTTTTACATGCAAGAAAGGACATATAAATGACTACTCTAAGCACATCATAAATTCTACAGTGCGACCAAATGAGCTATACTTCCGGTGTTGAAGGTATCCCAAAGTAAATCACAAATCAAATGCAGATAGTTTTATGGTTGGGCATGGGGTAGSATAGTTGCACTGGCAGCACTGCTAGCTTGGTTAGGAACCCATATAGTTCGAATCTCTACTTAAATTTGATAAAGTTTGACTTGTTACACAATTTAAAATGT
>MEJB01000002.1:3972433-3999417 GCA_001752375.1 Rhazya stricta | reverse complement strand
TTTAAATCTATAGATTATCGGGCGTTAGTCCAATTTGCTCAAAATATTAATTGTCGGACATTGAGTAAATCGTTGGCGACAGTCCCACAGCTGCTAGGATTAGCGTGTACTAAAGTAATCTACACATGTGAGATGTATTGCATTTTGTATCAGAGCTAGAATTATAAAACTTACTCAAACTTCATAAAATAAATTAAATCATGATAACGAAATCCTGTAAATTAGACGTCTAACAACAGATTTCAAAATGCGGCTCAGAGCTATCCATGGCATCATGCATAGGCCGTGTCTCCGCACAAGACCAGCAGACACTAGCTGAAGAATTTGATGTCTGAATTGTGCGTCAATTGCGCAACAATCAGTTTAATGTTATTGTTATAAGCGACCAGGTTATGTTGGAATTGTAGGAATTCATTTAAGACCAACAGCATCCAGCACCACGATCCACCACTGCTAACTACCACCAATCACACAAATAATAAAAAAATAAAACAAAATAGAGATGTGTCATTACTCACAAAACTACAACAGTAAAACACTAATAGAGTCCTTATGGCAAGCGAAGTTATGCATATCAATACACGCTCACAGCTGAAGATATAGGATGGATTGTATGAGTCAAAACTTCTCACCTGAAGCGCGAGATAACTTTTTGCGAGAAGGAATGAGTGATTTACTCGGAACACACTAAATTATTATCAGCTCCAAAAAGCGCTGATAATATTTCTGAAGTGCGACCTATGTTATTTCATTAAGAATATGAACTCCCTACACATCTGGATATCTCACACACTCCTGAGACAGCACAAAGACTTGGCACTCGCAACTAAGTGTAAATTCAACAATAAGGAGTGACAATTAATTTGCAATTAAACAGAATCGCGAATGAAAAAGAGCAACACCCTTCCAATAGCAGGATGCCATATACGAATTAACTAACTTAAGTTTGTAGGCATTTATTTTTGGAAGAAAGCATGAAACTAAAAGGCATAATGGCAGAACAATGTTTTTCTAGTCTTTTGAGTTAAGGCATTTCAAGAGAATTCCGTTTTTTTGCTTTAGCATTCACTTTGTAACGACGGTCCAATCATGCTATTCGGCATCGTAAAAGGAACCATATCAATGGTTTGTACTATATGTGAAATGTCTCTGAAGATGCGAGATAAGTACTAGAACAGCAAAAGAACAGAAGAAATGCGAACGTCGCGCACAACATTTTTTAAGTGTACAGAAGGCCTCTATTGGGAGCAAAAGGATACAAGCACATAAATGTTTTGAATTCCAGAATATCAAAAAGAGTAAACTACCGGCAACTCCTGAATACATGTACCTTCTGTCATGCTAATCATGCGCATATAAGAATACACATATTGCTAATGAGCAGGATTCTTCAAGTAGACAAATACTTGGGAACAGTTAAGCGAGCTATACTCTTAGTAATTCTTTTATGAATTCTTTACATAAAAGGCATAGAGACCGAAAATTACCATTTTATTGGAGGGACCTTTTTCAACCAATACATACTATGATTGGGGTAAAGAATGACCTTGAAGTTTGTCCAAATGGATTGAAATATTATAATTTATTCATAAACATGCATGAATTTAAGAAGTAAAAAGTAATTAATGATACATCTGGAGACTTTACCGAACAAGAAGTTCTATTGTTTAATCATGGGTGTCAATGTTAAGATTTGAACTGACTAACCTCCTGGATGCTTGTCGAGTACGATGTGCTATGCCATTTGAATTGCAACCATTGTTCTGAAAGAAAAAGAACATCGGYTCAGATAAATCGAGGAAGAACTAAAATCTAGACTCAATACTTCATGCAAATATCAAAGAAAAAGATTCCTCACTAGAATGAAGTACCTAAATCTTTGACAAGCAAATGAGAGTGAAATGGATGCTAGTTTTTCAGAATTTTCTATCTATATAGAATGTGCTGAAGAAGTCATTAAATGCTTAACAAAACTATTAGTTATGCTTCTCAGCATTAGCTCAATTCAGTTTCTATGCTCATATCCTGGTTTCATGGTTTAATGTTCATTATTCACTTATGATTTGAATAAGATGCAAAACTTTGGAAATCAATCCAAATTTTGACCAAAAAATTACTCATTCTATAGAATGGGATTTGTTATTTAACCCACTATAGTTTTCGAGGAAATGGGAGTGCTTGCCTCTCATARTAGAATAGTACCAGAGAAAGTAGAGGATATTCGGCAAATTAACTTTCTCTTCTTTTTTTCCCCCTTTTCTGCATGCTGGTTGCATAGATTGGATTTCTTAAAACAGATTAAATGCAAAGTAAAGTATGTATTTTTRGCCTTCCAAATACCASGGTCGTGGCTATGAACATAATGATTAACACAACTTTGTCAGTGCAAAGAATAACAAAGCTAAACACATCTTGCGAAGCAAATAGATTTCAGGAAAGATTTTCTGTTTCCCCAATTAGGAAACATCATCACTACACTTGAACAATACAGTTAAATTAGCTTTTTGAAAGCCATTCTAAAATTCATTAAGGTTTAAAGCATAAGAATGGTTGGTTTCATAAGATGAGTATCACTTGGTTTAATAATATTAGTCTCGCTTCAGCTTYGAAGAGACTTAACTGTAAACATGCAATCTCTGAGAAACTCATCAAGAAGTTTGAATAGAGTAAAATGAAAATATAAGATTTAGATAATTGCTCAGATGTATTTTCCAGATCAAATTCACAGTTAACCTGCTATTTTCTAAAACTGAACCAYGAAATGGTATCACAGTAAGCATAAGAAAATTCAAAATTCTTGCCTCGCCATTTGTGAGCCAGCTCTTGAATAGCTCTTCACTATCTGTTCTGAAGTTCTGAGATAGATTCTTAAAGCCCAACAACTCCATGGTTGGAGCTGGCATTCCAATTGTGGTCTCCATCATGGTTTTAATAAACAGTTCTTCACTTGTATTTCTATACAAGTCTGAGTATTCTTTCCCCTCCATTTCCATGAAATTCCTCGCTTCACTTCTACTTTTTACTGGACCCTTTTTCCCAGCTATGTCTCAAGCACAAAGATTTATCCTATTTCAATAACCAAACTAATATCTAAAAATCTATTGCAGGGCAAAGTAGCAGAAGCAGCAGGAGAAGTACAAAACTCTCTCTGCAGATGAATCAGCCTTATAACAAAGTAAATTTGTTAACTCCACTCAGCAGCAAGGAAAAGCAGCACKGTGTGGAAGTTTTGTTAACAAATAACCTTCCAACTATCTGATAACTGAATTTTGAGATACAGCGACAGCAGAGAATGATTCAAACACAAATTGCAAGAGATACATACATGTTAACAACCGGAAACTCAAACCCAGAGACTTACTTTTGAGTCAACAGTGTATATGACAATAAAGCCTGAGGAGGGCCAAGTCTAGCAAATGCAAGAAGCTAAGAACTAAAAGCCTAAGAGCACCATGATAATTGAAGTATAAAGAAATAGAAGGAAAACTTCAAGCAGTGGGACTACAAGAAAAAACTAGTATTTAGGTCACTKTCACCGGCATCTTATTCTTCCAAATTGATTTATTGACTCTATTGACTAATATATTTTGTGGGATAATTGATAAACATATACTGAACACAATAAACTAACAGACATTCATGGAATCAAGGGGCATCAACTTTATTAGGATTCCAATTCATTTACTTGTCTGCTTTCTTGGATTAAAACAATGGTTTTACACACTAGTAGTTTGAACTTTTATCCCTGAAACACAACCCTGAAACACAACAAGAGTTCTATCACTAGTCCATTTTACCTCGTTATGGAAGGTAAAAGTATTCCCGACCACAAAACTGTTGCATTAAAAAGACGGCGTTCGGAAATTCCTGTTTCCCACAATACCAGCTCCGAGTTCACATACTTCAACAATCATCAGACATTTACATTTCAAAGAACACACAGTTCAAGAAGCGTGCAATTCGTATTAGAAAACAGATCTGGCTCCTTTTTCATGTGTAATTTTTCAACCGGACATTGTAGAAGCCATTTTCGCAGAAATATATTGGACTTATTAATTTCCCCCCGCCCCACAACTAACATTTTATGAAAAGAGCGGTTAGGTATTTAAGTTTCTCATTCTATTAGTGGGGAAAAGTTTAGCTACTTTTGGAAAGTTCAATGATTTGTGAATAAGATCAGCATATTATTTCATAATTTCATTTACTCTCATGTGTTTTGCGTGCAGAATCATTTCGGATGCCTGATCATTTGCAAAGACCCATTCATGTAGAAGCATTATTCGTCTTATGATCAAACTTATATATTACGTGTAATTAAATCTGATTTCGTCAATTATATATAAATACAAAGGGTTTCGTATTATAAGTGAGACTAATTGCTTGTTAATTTGACAACTCTTTTAAAAAGAATGTCTACACGAACTCATAAAAATACCAATCTAGACGAAGATAAATTTTCTATAAAAAGAATCACTTGAATTTGTTCCGACATTGTGTATTTAAAAAGTTGTCTCGAACTAATCTTATCGAGTGAGAATATCAAATGATCTAACTAAATTAATAATAAATAATAATAATAATAATAATAATATGATAGCATGACACAATTTTTGTTTGTCCTTGAGCAAAGATAGGTCACAACCATATTTGACTAGATGTCTAACATGGGAATTCACAAAATAGGTTAAATCACCTTCGGACATTCTAAATTTTACATGTAAAGAATATGCTTTCGAATTATTATTATTATTATTTTTAATAGTATTCGACTCTATACGAGATTTATGTAAAAATTGAAAATATATCTTATTTTAAATAAAAGTAATATTAGTGGGAATATTAATTTTTTTGAGCATGTAACGTATTAAAAGTTTTTATTTATAAAAAGTGTTAAAAATATTACGTAATTGAATAGTATGTGAGATTTAATATATATTTTATCATACTATTAAACCTTGTACAATAATATCAACGATTTTTAGAATGTAAATTGTTACSAGGAGATTTATGGCGTTAAAATATTCGATACAAATATTATTGATTTGGAGCAATCTWTATACTGCTATAAAGTATAAAATTTAGATAGCGTAATTTGAGAATTCTGAGTCTGTATAGCTGATTTTAGATTTTTTTGAAATAATTTGATAATGTATTGTATCTTATATGTAAAAAATTTCATAAACATTTATATGCAATCCCCATAATAAGCAGAATCGATCTGAGACTCAAAAATACATTTAAGTTGATATGAGGAATAGACATCAAACCGGCAAAATTGGGATTTTGTGATTCGTGTCTCTCTTCACTTCCATGTAAAATGTGGTTTTGGGATGCCGGCAATCGTCCATCCGGTGATGTGCTGCACAGTGAGTATGTCAATAGTGACATCTCTAAACAAATAATTGATTGACTAGCTGAAGGTGCTTCATCTTCTGTCAATCATCTATTAATAGTACCATAGAAATATTCTCAAATTGTAATGAAAAGTTGTAGGAAGAAATGTACTAGAAGATATTAAAGTCCTAATATCTCATATGCACAGTACACATACGAAATTTTCTTCAAAACAAGCTGTCTAATTTCTTTTAACTGCAAGAACAAGCAAGCAGACCCCTTTTGTCGGAGTGTCAATGTAGCTTAAGACCCTGGTTTCAGAAGCTTTGTTGCCATTTGATTGCTTTTGTTGAAACTAGGCCAAGAACACAGTTCTTGAACCAAAATCATACAGCAGAARAATCTTTAAAAAACAAGAAACTCCAGGGCAGCGTACAGGAAACGCAAAGAATAGATAAAATTATCAAAGTTGTGGGGCAGAAGCACCAGCCTGATTCTTGTACCTTTAGATATGGTCGTATGGTCTGGGGTTATGAACATTGCCGCCTGCAGCTTGTRTCAAAGCCAGACCAATAGCAAGCATGCTCAATCAATGGGTCATATACATCAGATATTCAATTCTGAAAGACACAAAGTCCACTGCTTATTGAATAAAAAATAGARGCCAAAAAGGTCATATTTGAAGCTTTCCCAGATGACCAAGGTTGAAAATATTATTAAAATTAGCAAATGCTATAACTAAGATTATCATCTAAAGAATGGTGGAGCGTCTGAAGGGGGTGATGGAACTTCTCGCCTACACATTTGTGTGGCAGGCGTACGGCTGCTTTTTTTCCTTTTTTTTATTTTTCCCCCCCGGAGCACGAAAGCTTGATTCCAGGTTGCTTACCTTTTGATACAGCTATGCTTCAAAGTTCTGAGAGGAGGGTTTCAGTTACCTCATTAAGGTGAAATAAGAGGGTTCTCATATTCTTGATGCTTTAGTTGTTCAAGAAGGTAATTGCCCCTTGCCTTGATAAGTAGGAAGTATAGCCTCCATCAGAGAATTGTGATACTAGTATATCAAGCTAAATGTAAAAGATTGAAAAACTTTCTTCATGATGAAGCGTTAAAATTTCCACAGCTAGCAGCACATGCAACGTGATGAACAAATATCCAAGACCTASCTCAACCGRAGAATAGTGATACAAGTAAAAACAAAAGCTAGAAGAATCATTGATTCGCATAATTGGTCATCGTGCTTGGTTGAAAAATCAAAAGGTTCACAAGTTTGCACATATTACTTGATGAACTAAATAATATGATATTCCTGCCTGCAATGCATGGAGAAAATTACAGAAGACCTACCTCTGTAACCAGGTATAAGATATCTAGTAAAYATACACTCCTTCTAAGCACATGCTTGTAACACCATAATTTCTGGAACTGGTTTTTGCCCCTTCCTGTCTTGAGTTTCTTCCTTGTGTTTTCATTGGAACGGGAGGTCTGCTTGCAGAGCAGCAGGATTTCCCGAGACATTTCCCTCCATAGGGGAAAAAACTGCATGAAGCACWAGGAAGAAAATCCCCTGTACATCAAATCCATTCTCTGACGAACATCATCTACTCACTAAATAGTGTGTATTACAGATATCTAAACTATTCTAATAGTTTCCAGCAAACACTTCATTCATATTGATATAACAATTCCAACTCATAAGTATCAGGAAACTAGGAGAAACTAGGAGTRACTAGGAGTAGAAATTTACCATCAGCAGCACTYCTTTGACTTGTGACATAATTCATGCACTACTACCAYAATAAGATTGATCAGGAGGTTTTGTACCYTTRTATTATTTACCGTGGCAAAAACACATCACATGCTCCAGATGTCGCCCTTCAAGGAGCATTGGTAACAGGAAATACAGTGATGTCTCCTGAAACCAATTCCTAGGGAATCAGAAAATCACATAATTAATTATGTTAGTTAACTTAKGATGATTTGTCCACTAGAAATCTCAGGAGCAGCACATCCTTAATATTCAGAAAGGATAATATCTAGCTGCTCTGAATGCCAATCAAGGTGAAGTTTCCACTTCCTGCTCTTATTAGATGAATCAGTTCTTTTGCTAGTAATCCAAATTTATGCAATAGAGCGAATGTTTTATTCTACTAACAGAAGTTAAAAGGAGGCTCAAATCAACATGACATATATATTCAAGCGAACAGTCAACTAATCTCTTCACTTGTGAATTTGATAGTGAGCTAAGAAATTCATAGAGCAAGAAAGACTTTATGCAATTTCAGATCTCACAAATATAGAGATAGACGCATTTATGTTAGGATTCCCACATCTAAACTAGAGAAACTAAAAATTATTCCCTACCCCAAAATTCCCAAGTTTCTTACGAGAGACAAGAAATGGAGACAGAAAAGCTTAGGAAGTTTSCTGCAGAAGATTGACAATTTTATTGTACAAGACAAAAAAGAAAATCTCATACTGCCATACATGTGTTGCATTACTCAGCTAATTTTATCATATGAATTGCAGTAGAAGCAAGAATAGAGCAAAAAGATTGCAACATGCTGGTATTATCTCCATCTTGGAACTTTTATTCCTTTTTTTTTTTTTTGGGGGGGAATTGGGGAGGGGGTGGGTTGGTGTTTGTACCCTAGTCTTTTTTGAACTATGAGTGGCGCACTTGATCATTAAGCTATTAGGTTAATGACTCCATCTAGAAACTTTTAAGAACTGATACACTTATGTCAGAAACGCTAGATCTGAGAAGCCTACCCAGTAGCAGTAAAAATCAAACAAATGAAATAGAAAAGAATGTATAGACAAAGATATTCCTGCTTTTAAGATTGACATGAAATGAACATGTAATGGAGTATAGACACCCCTTTGCAGATGCAAATGACAACGATACTTAGAGCACTCTGTGAGTGGAGGGATCAATTCCTATTCGCAATTTGCGAGGTAYATCTCTCTAATGAAACTGAAAAGAATTCACTAGCTAAAATGTATTGTGTTAACAAGACTCAAAGATGGAGGGTCTTCATAAGATTGGATTTATCACCACAAACTGACCCAAAAGAATTATCAGAAATTGATTGCAACTCATTATAAACAGTGAAAATGTGCTTTTTTTATTCCTTTGCTACTGTACAACATCAGAATCTGTGGATTTTGGACTGGAAGTTTTCAATAAATATGGGAAGACATCAGTGTCATACAAAATATGCCCTTGCTCTACATTTTGTTCTGATGAGGAACCTGTAACATTCTTTACATGAAAATATAATAAAATAAACTCCTGTTTACCTCCTTAAAATCAAGGATTTGAACTTTCTAGACCATTTTGAAGATGATATTTTGCAAGTATACCATGAATGAGACTATCTGGCAAAATTCCACGGTCAATCATGCGATTATACAAGGATATGGCTTCCACCAATCTCCCAACCTTGCAATAACCATGAATTAGAATCCCATAAGATACTACATCAGGCAATAAACCATTGTCCAAAGCATAAACAAACGTTTGAAATGCTTGATCCATCAGTCCCCTCCTGCAAAGCCCGTCAATTAGGATGCTGTAACTCACTATATTTGGGGAAACATTGTCCCTAACCATCCCTTCATATAGCTGAAAAGCATCTTCCATATGCCAGCCTTTCATGTAGCCGTCAATCATTGAACTGTAAGTGACTACATTAGGTGCTGGACCCTTTTCCAGCATGCTGGAGAACAATGACATGGCATCTTTTATTAAACCTTCTTTACAAAATGCATCAATTAGAATACTTATGGTAATAGTGTTGAATGGAATTTTTCTTGATTTCAGCTCTTCATAAAGTTGAATGGCCTCACTCAACATTTTCATGGAGCAGTAACCACAAATTACAGTGTTATATGTCACAATATCTGGTTCTGGCCCACAATCAGATATTTTCCTGAATAATTCCAAGGCATCTCTGGACCTACCTGCCTTGAAAAGTGCACTAATCAGAACGTTATAAATGGATATATCAGGAATCACTCCATTTCTTGCCATCAGATAAAAAATTTTTAGACCAGCAGTAAGATTATCCTGCTTGCAGAGTCCATMAATTAGAGCACAATATAATACAACATCTGGAGTGTAACCCATCTTCAGCATTTTAAAGAGAAAAGCCAATGTCTCGTGCGATTGCCCTTGTACTGAGATACCTTTGATCATAGCTGTTTGAGTCACTATATCAGGAAGTATACCATAAGCATCCATTTTGATATACAGGTTTACCATCTCCTTTACTCGTTTCAATCTACACCAACCATCAATTAAGGTGTTAAACATATGAATATTGGGAGCTAAACCACTCTTTAAAGCTTCCATGAACAATCTAATGGCTTCATCCATCTGCCCCCATTTGCTAAGAGCATTTACAAGCACACCATAAACTACAATATCAAGTTTGTAGCCCTTCTTAGTTATCTCCTCAAATAATTTGAATCCATCTTTCAAATTCCCAGCCTTGCAAAGTCCATCAATCAGACTATTGTAAATTACAAGAGATGGCCTAAACCCATGCTTTACAATTTGACCTAAGACACTCAAAGCCTGAAGAAACTGTCCGTTCTGACAGAAACCATTCACAAGAATACCATAGGTAACCATGCTTGGACTAATCCCTTCCTTCAACATTCTACCATACACTTCAATCCCCTTTGCTACATCTCCATGTTGTACATAAGCATCAATTATCGAACTAAAGATCACCACGTCGAAATTAACTCCATTGTCTAATGCAGTAGACAAAAGCTTATGTCCCTCCTTATACTTTCCTGCCTTAAACAGCCCGTCAACCAAAATGCTGTACACAACCAGATCAGGAGTTATTCCCCTCCCGATCATAAGAACATAAAGCTGAAATGCCTCCTCAAGTCTTTTCTCTTTCAAATATCCCTTAATCAAGGTGCCGAATGTCACGACACTAGGATTTGGGCCAACATCTAATATCAACAAAAAGAATTTATAAGCAGTTTCTATACAGTTGCAACAAAAAGTTCTCAAAATCTTGTTACAAATGACAATATCAGGTGCAAAGCCTCTCTCAAGAAGTTTCCTGTGAAACTCTAAGCCCATTTCTATGYGGCCGTTCTTGAGAAAACCATCCATTATAAACCCATACAAGTCAAAACACCGTCCCTGCTCTCTACTCAACCCATTGTGCATTTCACTGTACACATCMAACAAAACATCCAGGCACTCTAAATCAATTAAAGAACTCAACATTTTCAACAATGCATATCTTGAAACTGCAATGCGCATTTTAAGTAAACGGAGAAACAACTCAACTGAATGATTGATCATCCCCAATCTGCAATASCCTTCAACCAAGAAGCTATAAACAGTGATGTTATTTGAACCATAAGCCTTAATCCCTTCATTGAAAACAGCCAGGCAATCAAAGTCACCAAACTTTTCAACCATTTCAACAAAAACCCATCTTGCCTTTTCAAACATACGCTTATTCACCAACAGATGCGTAAGCATGGAATGGGACACAATTGAGTGACGAATGCCAAGAAAATTCTCAGACCACTCAAAGAACCTAATTGCCGAGTTGGGTTTTGAACGAAGTTCATAAAGAATTGACTCGGCATGGCAAGGGAGTAACTGAGATGCAATTTGGGGGTCAATTAGTTTCAGATTTTCTCTGCGAAATGCTCTAGTAATATGAGTTATTATGGATGTCGAGTGCGAGAATGCGCGTGAAAAGATGAATCTCGAAATGGGTTTGKATAAAAAAGACAGTACSTTTGATGAGAAAGCCATGCGAGCTTTCACTTAAGAATTCGGTCCTGTAGCTTTTTGCCATTTATTTGAGGATTTTTGCTTTCTCCGATCTCAAGGGAGAGGCTTTTGTTGAGCTTCGGTGCTGGGGCATCAGTGTTTTTGTTGGGTTTATCAGTCTCTGAAAAATCTCTGTGAACTCTGAAGTTAAATTTGAGAAAATTGCTCTTGGTCCTTATATTTAGGAAGAATTCCATATTAGTCTGCTTATATTGTAATCAATTAAGAAGTAGTCCTTGATTTAATGTTGCTCAAAGTTTTAATCCTTGTGCTCATGTCTCCAAGAGAAAACATTGCACACGTTTGATTGTTACACTCCATATCGTACGGGTCCTAGGTTTTTCACTTTTTCTTCTTTCTTTTTTTTTCTTTTCACACTTAAGGTTCGAATGCTAATTTTGCAAATTACAAGTCAAGAATTTGAYTGAGTTTATCATTCTTTTTRTATAAAAAAATATGAMAATATCATTTGCCTAGTATCCATATGAAATTTAGCAAACATATAACACCCTTTTATTTGCATGAAAGTAGATAATCAGGATGCAGAAAATGTATTACACAGATTAAGGTATGAAATTATGATTAAAATTCGGAGAGTTTATTGGTTTCTTCACCACCAGTTTTCTGGTTGTCAGGAGCTTTTCTACCTCTTCTTCAACATCAAGAGACCTCTGGGATAAAAGGGGGAAAAAGAATCACGAAAACTCATCACAACTCACAAGATTGAATTATCCCACAAAATTTACGTTTTGAATTCGTACATTCAGCACAACAAATAGATCTATAATGAGCCAGAAAAAAAAAAATTGATACATGTATCTATTCCAGAAAAAGAAAAAAAAATGATACATGTATCTATTCCAGAAAAAGACTACTTCTGGCTACCGAATAGAAAGTACAAGCTACATGAAGCGTTGGCTGCAAATTGTGACGATTAGATTTCCAGCGAGAGAAACATCCAGCAAACAGAGATAAGGTCCCAGAAGATGATCCAACCTGCATAAGCAATCTAGTTACCACCAAAGTTYAGCAAGAAAGTTCGCTGGAAGTTTTGCCCTCTGTATGTTGCAATGGGGAATAACATATGTTTCATCGTTTCCATTACAATCAAACCACAGAATTGTTTCCCTTTGCCTGCAGAAACATGAGAAGTTTCAAATGAGTTTCCACAGTGATGTTTTTTGAAATGCATCAACAAATGCATCAACAACAGGCAGACTTCGCTTCTGCAATGTGCACATCAAACATAATCACGAAACTAGTATCTTTTAAATTCCATAGCAAATTACATCAGAAGAATCAACTGGGATCGAAAGTAATAGGAGACTCGGAGTTGAAAACCAATGGCAGGTTTTGATCTGTAAGGTTCAAATTACAAGTGCCAAAAACAGACTCAAATTTCTTCAGTAATATTTGATCTAGGTTGACGTTGGAAATACAAATGCTTTTGGAAGTTATATGCACTTGACACATAAAAGCCCCAGGTTGTCTAGGCTTTTGAAAAGGTCTCCCTGACAACAAACAAGAATATCTAACAGGCAACCAGTGTTGCAAATAATAGGAGTCAGTTGAAAAGCATTTTCTTCCAACGGATTTCCATGTTCAGGCAAATAATAGAACTCTGTTGCCARTAATAGAAGTATAGAACTATGCTGCAAATAGCAGGAAACCAGTGTTGCAACAAGTTTCATATTCCAACAGCAAGTCATGGTTCCTTCACTGAGAAAAAAAAAAAATTATGCATGTAAAACCGCTCAAGTTAACAAACTTGAGAATAATTCTGCAACAAGATTAATTTCATTTCAATTTCAACAATGCTCATTCGTATTTGAGGTTTCAGTAATTCCAATATGACAAACAATGCCAGAAATGTCACATAAAATGCACATAGAGAAGATTTCATTATTTAAATACTACTTTATTGTTCTACCACAACAGGTATAACCAGAGCAGAGGAAGTATGCCCACTGTGGTATTGCCTGGTAGACTTAATCAAGTAAAAAATAAACAARCATGTAAACCATGATCATACTATCTCTCTTCTTCAGCTTCTTTTGTCTCTTTAGATGTAAAGTTCAATTCCAGACCATGTCCTCCATGAAGACCATTAGGATTCAAACTTGATGCTATATCTACTCCAACCACTCACGAAAGCATGATGCGGCAAAAACAAGAAAAGAGTCACTCCAGTCATATGATATTCTTATTTCAAGTGAAACTTCAACTTATCTYTCTTCATTTATCTCTTCATAAGCGTCTTAAGAAATCTATTTCACTGGAAGTAGGATTACGCAAACCTCATGAGATTCTTTTCCTCATAAATTCCTCTGGTTTTTATAAGATAAACTGCTATCCCCCAATTTACAGAAATTTCTCAATTCATGTGCATTATAAAGAGTATATTAGATGTGGCTGCCAACTTTGAGTTCAGGAGATGTTGCAATAAGTTCTAGAYCTTGAAAAATGCCATCTCAGRACGCTACCTTTTGCTCATCAAATATATGTGAGATCCATATTGATGAATAAAACAAAAGAAAAGCATGTGAAATTGATACTTGACAAGCATATCAAGTTTACATATTGGAATCTTTTGTTACTCTGTCATATACTKGTGCACTATGGCAGGGTAATTAATGTAAAATCAGTTTTTCCCCCTTAGTTGRGCAGGCATAAGAGGCAAGAGCTGGGGGATTTGAAGAGAAGCAGCTGATGTATTCTGGAGCCACATATTCCAAAACTGAGCCAAGACTTCACAAGGTTCTCAAAATTCTCCTGTTAAAAGGAAAACATCTAGATTTGCTTTCACAAAATTTAACATCTTCATAAACATCATTATGTTGAGAAAACTATCTAGAGTTCTCARCTTCATCCATTTATTGGCTTACTATTATTAGTTGCTCATTCACTTATCCACATTATTTGCATGAAAGGCATACATCATACAGATTTTTATCCATCTCCGGTCTCCCTTGCCAGAAACATTAAAGTACARAGACTATGAAACAGAATTTTACTAATCAGACATACATAGCATGTGTTCACGAACAATGTAAATTCTCAAACAGAACTTGATAATGTAATGGATTTCACCATTTAACAGCAAAACCAAAGATATCATGATTCTATACTAGAAGTAATATAGTGCTTAAGATTCACTACTATGTTCGACATGAAATGATGAGTCCGGCGAAGCGGCATAAATTGGTTGACTTTGGTACCAGGTGTTACTGGTGAGATACTCCAGGCAAAGCACTACTTCAATAGCTCTAAATGATTCAAGACAGAAAAAAACAGGAAGAGATGTTAATGGGGAGGCTTGGAAAATGCTATCAATGGGGTCCAAAATTCTTCATGGTGKGGCTGAATTGGCAATCCAGGATCTGAGCTGTTGTCGGTCATTAGTCAGTAAATTCTAAATGGGTGGATAGAGCCACAATATGCACTGAACGGGCTTAACTGCACCAAACTTTTAGCTCTATTTCAATGCTAATGGGTACAAAAGAGCATCTCAGTATTAGGGTAGCTTGTAAAGGACTACATCAACATGCATATCCAGGACACTTGTCTTTATCTGAATCCAGAATCTGATTATATATGCAACTATGGCTCAAGGAGGTTGGCTAGTCATGGTGAGGTGGCATACGAGGAACTTTTGTCTAATGTTTTGCTTCTTCACTGCCCTCCTAGGTGATTACAGTTCCTAGCTGGAAGAGATATGTAGAATCACAAGAATATATTAATGACAACTTCCTTACAATATAAACCATTCCATGGAATTGTTGACCAATTGCAGGGACAAGTACAGAACTAATATTTTACAGAGCTAAAGATGCTTCAGGGAGAGTACAAAATTCTATGGGATCTTGACAAAAAATAATCCAAAAGTTGTACCAACTTCTYGATCCATCAAAAGCTGCTGAGAACTCAATTTGGTTCCACATTTTATCAAGTTGACTAAACACATGCAATCATTTAAATTTAAAACCTAGGCCAGTAAAATAAAAGCTCCATAGGTGTTCAATTGCATTTCAGTGTAGTTTAAAACCTAGGCCACATGGATTCATATAWGCCTCAGCAATGCAGATGAACGGCAAGAAGTTGGGAAAGCCATCTGAGAGGACATTTACAGGATGAGTATCSSMGGTTTGGAGATGGAGGAATTTGGCCCTCMATTTTGGTGTCCAAGAACTACCCTTTATTCATGCTAGAACTAAGATTAYCCTCTCTGGCTGTAAGGAAGTAACAAAGGCAGCAGCCAATATGTTTGGGTTCTCAACCTCTGATTCTTATATATACACAGATCCACCTTTTGTGAAAAAGAGTATCTTAATCATTCATAATTCATTACTGAGTATGTTTTTAACATTGAGATGAATCTCATTCCCGTTGTTAACCACTTATATATCCAATTAGGGATAAAATGCAAACAACACAACAATCCAAGTATGCACAGAATTTCAATGTGAAAGTTAGTATAGGTTTCTCTTTCAAGTGTCATATATATATCAGAAAATCACATGCAACCCAAAAGTATTTCCTCAGAATCTACTAGCGGTGGAAAATGACCAAGCAGACGAATGAAAAAAATAGATGATGGTACCTGAAATATTACAGAGACTAATATATTTCATCATCAGGAATGTCTGGTGTCAAAAACTTTTTAGGGTCTTTGCTGATCTCTTCATAATTAAAAGTCGAAGCCTTGACCCTTTCAGGAACAGGTTCAAGTGGGATTATGCTATCTCTATCAATAACACCATCAATAATGCCATATTCAACTGCTTCAATAGGGGACATGTAAYGGTCCCTATCAATGTCTTTCTCAACTTGTTCGATTGAGCGACCAGTAAAACCGGATACAATTTTTATAACATTGTTCTTGTTGTGCATTACTTCTCGGGCTTGAATTTCCACATCTATTGCTTGGCCACTTGCACCACCGAGTGGCTGATGTATCATGATTCGTGCATTGGGCATGGCCAAGCGCTTTCCTTTAGTACCACCACCAAGGATTAGGGAAGCTGTCGATGCAGCAATGCCTAATGCAATTGTAGAAACTTCAGCCCTCACAAGCCGCAGGACATCAAAGATGGCCATCGTAGCACTGACAAGGAAAGGAGGCAAAACTGAATCACTACTTAGAGAAYAAAGAAACACTAAAAAAATTCTAAAATATTTAATCAATAAAATCAAGGTAATTGCAGCAACAAGCTTGAAAGCAAACACTAACATATCCATATGAAGTTTGGCTATACTTAATTGAAAATATGCAAGTACTGGCATACAGAAATAAATATCAGGCTCACATGGTAAGATCTATCTTTTAGGCTGGTCTAGACCTGTTCTGAAAGTTCGGATTGACAAATAACTTTCTAGTTTTATGCTCTCACTAATGATTTCTAATTTAATTGATTCTAGATTGGAATACACTTTGATAACTATATAAGAGGAAAGATTACATAATGAAGTGTATGAGTATCACCAAGATTCTGGCCTTCTAACCTTTTCTACATCTTTTTCATGTCCTTCAACATCCACAGTAGAAAGTGTTATTCTTCCTAATATTTACTAATGTTCTGAAAATTCATTTGAGGCTCTTCCATTTTTCCTGCCAGTTTTCTCCTAGTGAATTGACTATGCAAGTTCTCTTATTCTTACTTAAAGGTTAGGATTCTTTTTGTTTTTTAAATAATTTATTCAGGGTTAACAGATTCAAACGAAGAATCTCCCAAACATCTTTTTATGATGTACCCGAAAGTAACCACAACCAAAATCTTTCGGCACAGACATGTACCTTTATCAAAAAAGTCAAAGGCAGCAAATAAACAATAGACCTTTCTTAACAGCAGTGACAGCTAACTGGAATTAATATGAATTATACAGGAAAACTAGACTACCAATTCCATGGTACTTACCACCTATGCATCTAGAGTATGCTGCTTCATCTATCCATGCAGCTAAAGAAACAAATAAATCATGGCTAACAAAGCCCCACATCTGATGCATCTCAAAACCTTTCTAAACCATCAAGATCTACTCTATGAYATAAAATTCCTTATCAGCATCAGGGAATTCAAACTCTTCCTAGGACCTGTACCATGGATCATCTTCCAGTTTACACAATGATTGCATCAAGTTGTGGAATAGATCCTTCTACTAAGGCTATAAAACACTTGAGGTTCTTAAATCATCATCAACAACAAGTTAGCAGCATTATTTAGTGGCATTACACTCCAAAAGATCTCTTAGTACATGGAATGGTCCATCTGCATGGAATATCCTGAGAAGTTTTATGTTATGTTCCACATGAAGAGTAAAAATCCTAAAACCATGAAAAGGTGGAAAAGGTTAAAGAATGAAAATCAGTCTCTTCTGATATCTTTGAAGCTAGAACTGCGTCAGTGCATCATTTGTGAAAGGAGCAGTTCATAGTATTTCACTAATATCACAATTAAATAGCTTCTAAGAAAACCACTACCTGGTCATCTATATGTAAGAATATATACAAAATGGTACAGGCACTGTAAAAGTCCATTGGGGAATACCTATTTTRAAGCTACTTAGTTTTGCCACCTCACGCTGCATTGAATTGTTTGCAAAATTTCTAGTCTTTGTTCCTATTTTATGTTCCTCTTCTCATAAAGAGCAAAATAGTTAACCTATCTAGAGTTTTCTCCGCTTTCCTTTCCTACTAAAAAGGTGGGCTTTGCTCATCTTTCACTTGGGCTTTTCTTCCTTTTAATTTACAATTCAGAAAGTTGAAAACCTCCAAGCACAGCCAATTGTTTAAATGGATWACCTCCACCASCATATTAGCCTTACASGGTTGTCAAAGTTGGAATCTTGTTAGCCCACCAGTTCATAAACTTCAATCTTTCTCAAATATCCATCTCTCTCTCTCAAAATACAAAAGGAAATATCATACCCAATCCTAAAATCTAATTACTGGAATCGAAATTCACATAACCCAAGAACAAAGTTAGAAACTTTGAGCATTAATTTAAGCAACTACAAGTAATACACACGGAAATARTCAAAAACAAAGGAACACATACCTAAGAGAGCCACCAGGGGAATTAACGAAGAGCCTAATATCTTTAGTATGGTCTTGAGCATCCAATAACAGAAGCTGACTAATAATAGCATCAGCTACAAAGTCATCAATGCTACTTCCCAAGAACACTATCCTCTCCTTGAACAAGAGCCCCATTGCATCAGCCTCAGCTCCCCGCACGGCCGTGGCCGGCGTTTGCGGTGGTGCAGCAGCCCACAGTTCATTCTCTGGGCTATAACTGAAATCATCGGTGCTGAAATTGAGGGCAGGCTGTGCTAAAGGGGTTTTTGAGGAAATTCTTGAGGCGGGGTAGTGAGAACTCAGCGAGGACTTGAGAGATGAGATAAACGGCTTGTTAGAAACAGTGGGGCAGAAATTGGTGAGAGATTGGTGACTATGCAAAGGCTTGAGAGGAGAGTAGGGGGAGAGGGGGGTGGAGAGAGTAAGGGAATCCATGTTCTTCAAGACTCAAATTGAAGCAGATTAGAGACAGGATTCCTGGGTGAAGTTGCAGAGGGGATGAAAAGGATTTAGACCTTTTTATCTTCTGTTTATTATATAAGTTCATATAAGAACGTTAAATTACACCTCAACGCCTTCAAATTTAGACTTGTTCCAATTTTGATACCTTATGTTTTGAGATATCAAAGACTCCGAGTCCTCATATAGATCCGATCTCGAATTGTCAAACTCGATGTGGTCCATTAATTTGTCATTTGGCCCAAATTCATCACTGATTGACAATTCATCTATTTTGTAAAAAATTATTAAAATTAAAATATAAATGTGTAATTCCAATTTTTTTTAAATATTGAATAAAATTAATATTTAATTTGTATTATATAAAAAATATATTGAAAGAATTTTTAAATTGTATGATTTCAGGATCAAAATTTTAAGAATATAAAATTATATCGAATTCAAATTAACCTTAACAACCTCGACATCAAATGGTGAAAAAGGAAAAAAAAAAAAAACCAAAACATCCACAGTCGTGAATAATATAGTAATTATATATACATACATACATGTAATCAGCAACTGAACTTGGACTAAACCCTGACCAAACCAATAATATATGTAAAACGAGTTCCTCGGCCCATGTACTCGTCCTAATTATGCCGGTTACCCCTTTAGCCCGCCCCACATTGTGTGCTTTGCTGAGTCGCTCGGGTTTTCTTTCGCGCTCATTGTTTGCCTCAAGCAATTCTCATTTTCTTCGATTTGCATGAAGCACAGAATTGGCTACTGTCAAAGCAAAGCGACATAAGAATTTTTTTATGTGTAATATGAGTTACTTGTTGCAGTAAGCGAAGATCTTCTCTGGATATTTTTCCGTGTTTGTGTATTTGCACTCAGTATCATAGGCTTGGCTTAATACTCTATAGTGCGGCCTTTGAGCTACAGTGCATAAACGAAATGCTGATTTAATCAGCGGCGGCCAGACAACCGCTGAGATGGATCCACAGATGTCTGCCTTCGTTAAGATGGCAATTATCTACTAAATCTGTCTCACATTTTGTTCTATTTTTTGTGCTTTGTTGCTTAGATTTGATTCATTTAGCCTAATGACAGTGGGAAACGTTTTCAGTGAAGTGATTGTTCTTAATGAAGTTGTTGATTTTTGAATTAATTCACAAGGTTTATGTTAACCTTGTGCTTGATTTTGTTCCAATGGCCAAGTTTACTGCTTTGGAATCAAATCAATGATTTCTGGTATAAGTTACTACTTAAAAGAAAAAGGAACCATGATGAGAAGATTGAATTGAAGGGTGGAAATTTTCGGACTTTGGTATTTATCCAGGCACGAGGTAATTGCCTTGGGTGTCTTTGAACACATGATTTGAAGGAGATTTGCCTGAATTAAATGATGACCTAATTGGGCTCATAGGATTTTTCGTTTGTTTTGTGGTCATTCATCTTTGGCCTTGAAAATGGTTTGCGGGAAATTTAAATAATTAAAAAGAACAAAGTTACAAGACTTATCTCCTCTCTAGTACGGTGAGATTAATTTGTAATTACCAGTTAAAGCGGTATGAAAATGTGAATAGGTGCTATTAACAGGATGAGAATGAACTTTATCAAAGGCCTCTGAAATGGTTTTGTAGAACTTGTGGTTTCATTTCGTTAAAGTTGCTGAGTGAACTCTATGGGCTGTATCATAGCTCTGATATCTTGATCAAGAACCCTAAGAGGAGGAAATTGAAGACATGAAATAGTATGTATGGCCTTGCCAAGTACATGGATATAAATAAATTCTTTGGTTGGATGCAGGCATGAGAACGTGGATAATGTGGCTTTTCCCATTAGTGCTCTACATTGATAAAATGGAAAAAGCATTAAATTATCTGATAAAAGAGATCTCAATGAGTAGAATTTGTCCGGAAATGTGGAATTAGCAGGTTTTTGCCTTCTGTAGACTTTCAGCAGAGGAACTTGAATTGAATGATGACAAAAAAGGAAAAAAAAAAAAAAAACCTTAAATTTTCGTTTGTCCCAAGGCCTAGATTCTATYTGGCCCTTTAACCTCTTCTGTTGGTCATGAAGACTTTGGAGGAATGTTGAGAAATTAAAAGAAAAGAATGTTCACCTTTAACAGCTGGTACATTCTGGATTCATCGCTCTGGTGTAATGGGTGGATTTCTATAATTCTAGTTATGGAAAGGTAGTATCTAGAATGTCTGAACTGCTATTTTATTGCATCACACTGCACTTCATCAAAGGCCTCTCTTAATTCTCTGCTCCAATTGGGGCCTGAGCAAAGTGCAAATTGTAAAGCTGTTCAGCAGCAGCAGTCAGAAAACTGCTGAGATGGAACCCTTGGTGAATGGCTAATTTTGCTGATGATCTACTGATGTCATCTCACACTTTCATTACCTTCGTGGTAAGAACTCGCTTTTGCTTGGACTAGTGGGAGGATTGTTTTTTTGTAAATAGCTTACTTGGTTAGTATGTATTACGTTTATGAACACATAATTTCCCCAAGAAATGCTTCATCAATTGTACGGTTCAGTTTGATGGATCACATTTTGAGCTGGGAGGAGAACATGAATCAAGAAGATAAGCTTTAGATTTCTGTATTAACATATGTATAATCTTTAGTTAATACCTCCAGGAGAGTAGATGGTTGATATTTTGTATTTCTTTTAGTTGGAAAGACGATAGCATGGTGGATCATTGATAATCCGTAACATGGTGCTGGAATCTACATCGCTTGGCTGTTAATGCCGCAATTTTCATTGGTCAGATGGTTCTTCCTGGTTTAAGCATGTCTTTTTTGATAAAAAAAAAATTTACATGATCGAGTTGAAAAAAACCAGCTGSTGAAGCAATAAACTTTTAGGCCTGGACTGGAGCTGTAGCATGGCTGATGAATATGTAAAGACAACTCAGACAGAGACTTGTGCTCATGTTGTACTCTTTATGGCTTTAATCTCTGATAGATTTTGGTAAAAGATAAGATTACTGTRACTTATTTTGTTTGTATTCAAAATTTGTATAAAGATCAGGAAATTTTCAAAATAATGATAGCTACAAATCCCTTAACAYTTAAATTCATCTGAACTTAAATTWGCTATATGTAGTCTGGTTTCTGATTTGTAGTTACCATGATGATTGTCTTTGATATCTTCTTGTATTCTACCAAGTCCAATTTGTATATGCTATAKRTACAACAGAAGCGGGGGGCTCTGAACTTCTATGTTTAGGCTGAATGGAAGGAGAACTAAATTCAGTACAAATATGCTTGTTATTTAACCTGATGAAATATCCAGAGGCTTGTCATATCGATTGACAATGCCTCTCTACGTCATCAGGAATATATCACTTCGCATGCTTTTGGATGGCCTCTTGCTTTGCTCCAAGAGGGCATTCACTCARTGCGGTACATGGCTTGCTCGTTCCTAAGCAAATTAGCTTATGAGAAATGGATATAACTAGGACGTACGTGTGCTTCAGCTGAAACTCAAGGATGGAGTATACGTGTGTTAAATTGGAGAAAAGTGGAAATGGCACAGGTCATTGGTATACAAATCCATTCATTTCAAAGGGAGTGTTCTGTTAAATTTGAAAGTTAAATTAAGAATATATACAAATTAATGAATTAAATCAAATGCTCCTACAAGTCGAAGGAATAACATATTTCTAGTTGCGTATGATGTGTGTGTTGAAAATGCATTAATTTTTCAAGCAACTTGAAAAGAAACCAAGATATTGCATTAATTTTGGTGAGTCATTAACATCTGCTTTTGGGGAAACCATAAATGAAGAGCTCCCTCCGGAAAATGTCCACCAGACATTATCCTCTGTATGCTTCCCGTAAGAGTTGTTCTATAATAAAAAGTTAAAAAAGTTAAATTTAGGATCGGAATCCCTAAAGACTCTTATGCAACTCATCGAAATTTGGTCATTCTGAGGAGCTAATTTAACTAAGTATTAATCTCACTTTGTTCTSTCAGTCCTAGAATATGAGATACAGGTACAGAGATGCGTCCACCTAGCAGTGTGGCAGGGCAACATGTCATCCTCAAGTCAAGCTACTCCATTGGTGTCCTTACAGATATTCTTCTTCTTCCTGTGTGTCATCTGCAGCTAGAAGATGGTTGAGAGCAACTTTGGACTTTTTAGCTTCTGGCATGGCTTCTTTGGTGCCTTCTTCAGTACTCTTCCGCTTGACAGATTCATCTTTGTCATCTTCAGCTATCTTATTTGCATCTTGAACTTCTTCACTAGTGGTGTCTGCATTCTCGTGAGAAGATGAATTTGGTTGTGCTTGTACATCTTTTCCTTTGTCATTGAGCAATTCCTTGTCGAGCAAGACTGATCGGACTTCTTCACTGGTTGTCAGATCAATTGGGGTTTTCCCAGCTTTGTTCTTTGCATTTACATTTGCACCTTTTTTAATCAAGTACTTGGCAAGTTCGATATGCGAACCTTGGGCAGCATAGTGCAGAGCGGTCATGTCCTTCCGGTTGGTTGATTTTACGGAAATTCCAGAAGTTACAAGAGTCCGGACAACCTCTAGGTGACCCTTCTGAGCAGCAAAGTGAATGGCACCCATATCATCCATAGCTGCAGCACGAACATCAGCCTTTTTGCAGAGATAGTCCACTAYCTTGGTATGCCCAGACCATGCTGCTAGATGAAGTCTAAGATGAAATGCCACTTCAAGTCAAGGAACAAACAGAATTAAAAGTAACACGATGATAACATTTCCTGAAGGAGATGATGTTATCTTTACATCAGACATTCAACAATAATGTCATAAGGAAGAAGTCTTGGTCTCCAACATAATTTATTTAAAAGACCATGGTAGGCAACTAGAAGGTTGCAGGGGTATCACTCTATGTACACACTGGTCAACTTTGAGCAACCCGAAAAATGAAAATCTTATCTACCTTTTGTCTACGGTGCTAATTTTCTGAAATAGCAGTACTAAAGTCTAACAATTCATCATAGAGGGTAGTGACGGACACAAATTATAATTTCAGCCACCAATTTTCAGCAGTCAATCAATAGAGAAAACAAAATATTTAARCATAACGTATAGGAATTTRTTTSCTACTCGAGSCCTCGTATTCGTCTAAATAAGCAACAAAGTTCATAACATAAAGACTTGAACAATTGTATTCTTATCCCAAGAAAGCCGATAAATACCAACCAAAAAAAAAAAAAAAAAAAAAGCGTGTGCACTAAATTATTGAAGCAATAACAAGTTGAATGACTTGAAAGCAAAACATGAAACCACGGACCCATATCAAAGAATGGTTAGCATCATCAAGTAAACAGCATAAGTTTAGAACTAAATCAATCTGATATAAACAATCCAGTTAYTGGGACAGGTTTCTGGTCAAGAATAGGAACCTCTAACGTCATGGAATTTGGATTGACACTTCTAGGCAGAGGAAGATTTGTAAATTGGGATCAACAGACAGCTTACACGATGAATCTTAAGCATCAGTAAACAAAAGCTTGAAAAGAATGAATGTTAAGATGCCGATAGGCTATAATTTCTGCAAAACATCTCCCACGGGGGGGAAGAATCCTTTAAGGTTTGCAAGGTTGCCAAAAGGGTTGGAAACCTACCGGGATCAAAATTGAGGTTTTTAAAAATTTGCTAGAATGCCTATGGAACGTAAGGTTGCTGAAAGAAAACAAGGAGCATCTTGTGTTAAGATGCAGAACACAAATAATACTAGGCTTTTTCACCTGAAGTATAGGCAAGAGAATTTTAGCTCTAATTAGTTGTTTATAATTCCTCAAATGGCAGTCGGATTGTTTTTCCTTTATTTGGGTGAAGAGGATGGGTTCACTGCACAAGGGACAGCATAGCAAATGTGAAAAAGCACAAAATCAGCAGGATATGTCCATCTTCACTGTATATTAAAAGAAAAATCTTTATGAACAAAGACTTGTGAATATTGAGAGCTAATATTAGYAGRAAAATGTCACTTGGATATAGYGAATACAATATTTTGATAATTCAATAGCAATACATTAGTACCAGCTCTATAATTAGTTATACAAGGTAGAGTAACAACCTGCTAAGGCTTATGATCATATATCTCAGTCCAAATGAATATTTTGCAACCAACTATTAGAAGGCCAGTCAATAGTATGTTCTCAATTATATAACGGAAAAACATGAACAATCTCAGATTGTTAAAAAGTTAAACTTCATATTGATTAGCAAGGAGCACATTCGTCCCAGAAGGGCCAAGAGAAGACAAGTA
Source organism: Rhazya stricta (assembly GCA_001752375.1). Taxonomy (NCBI): domain Eukaryota; kingdom Viridiplantae; phylum Streptophyta; class Magnoliopsida; order Gentianales; family Apocynaceae; genus Rhazya; species Rhazya stricta. The sequence continues at coordinate 3,974,480 of MEJB01000002.1, read as the reverse complement.
TTTTCCAAGCAACCAACTTAAATCTCAGCAGAAAGGTAATGCACTCATTTCGGATTCAATACCTGTTTTTTAAGTGAAATTTCTCCAAGCTGAAGTAATGTATATCTTCGTTGCTTTAGCTTCAAACCAAACTAAAAACTGAAAATGAACTAACAAATGCTATTTCCCAAAAATTTTAATATATGTAGATCCTATTTTCCAAGAGAACATAGAAAGCAACACGAACAACCTAATTTATCTTATTATCATGAGAATATAAATGTCATTGGACCGCTCAAATGTCCTTTAATTATTAAAAGTAATTAATTACTAGTGCATTGAGAGAGCTACGAGTGTGCGTTATTAAATTAAACTAAAAAGTCAGAGAAACCGAATCATTGATCTTACCGAGGAAGGAAAAGGTAATTAAGTGTGCAATCAAGCAAAGTGAGGCATGGCTTGCATTATAATCTATGCATAAACAACATAATTAGCAAAGAGTTTAAACATTAATCAAATACTAATTGTGTATCACCAAACGGGTGGTTGGTTAAYTTGGAGCCTTTGCCACCAACACTCAATAACGAAGTTAAAGTGTTCTTTAAACATGATATTTCATGACACGCCGCTTAATGCTAACTTAAGGAAGAAACTGCACCTACTACATTTATCTATGCCCCTAAACCAACTTACTACTCATTTTGACCATTGACTGTTTATCCTGTTCAAAGCTGGTCCTCCAGCTTTATATATAACAAATAGTATGTGCATTGTCAATGACCTTTTACAAGAACAAAACTTCTATTCAATATATAACACCATATGGAAGATGAAATGTCCTTTAACCTATCAGATGCGCTGCCACAGAATTTCAAAAGGCTAGCTAAGTCTCAAGCAATTTAACTGGAAGGAAATGAACTGAAGCCTAGGTATTACAAACTTAGTTCAAAACCCCAACAACAAAGACTGACAGTAAACTCAACCAGTTTCACCTATACCCAACTATGATAATCCTTTCTATCACAGCCTGCAATTACTTTACATAGTATTGCAGGATAAAAAGCTATAAAGATACTTAGGCACAAAATTGCAACCATCGAGTCAAATGGTGACATCGTTTCTAATGCTCTCATGGATTACACTCCTCTAAAAACCTTTATATGACATCTCTATCTCGCAGAGACAGGTACTAATAGATTTAGAGATTTTTTTACACGGATTAATCTGCAGTTTCCTCAATGATCAGTATAAAGATTATGCTATGACTATCTTTTTCCTTATCACAGTATTAGATATCCTCAAATAGACCCATAGTGCAATAATCACTGTGACTTTACTATTTTTGGGCATTTTCTCATTCCTGGAGGAATTAATGTCTCTAATGAATTTCATGAAATTTCTTTAACACCAGAGAACAGGAAGCAACTGAAATAATTTCCTAGTTGGATCCTAAGAATTTATAGAATCTACAATTCATTGAAATAAAGAGTATATGGATTATAACACTAAATTGAGTAACTTGGATCACCAAGTCCTATTTTATTAAATCAAGTGTTTGCATCTAGATTAGGACATTCCAAAGTAGCACACAACTAAGTCTCCCATTTAGGCCCTATTCTCAACTGCCTAAAATTTGAGAAGAAGTAATCCAAACACAGAAAATTTCTTCAACACAAATGCCAAAAACAGCACGAGTGAACTCAATGCTAGGTTCAAATTTTCATTGCTAGATAAGAGTATAAAGTTCCTGTACTAATTTAATTCTTCTGAATGCACACAGGGAAATCTGGCAGAAAGTTTTAAAATCTTTTGGACTCCTAAAGAATAAACCTCTATCATATGACCCTAAGGAAAGAAATGGTCTCAATTTTCCTCAATATTCAATACAAGAAAGCATATGGGTTCCTTCACTCATCAAATCACAACAACTCAACGTTGTAATAATCGGAGAATATTTAACAGCCTTTCATACGCTTAATTCAAATCAACATTTGCGTCGATTAACTTTTCCGTTTTACTTGTTTCGTTTCATATTTAAACGACGAGTCCAATTAGGTTGTTGTTACGA
>MEJB01000002.1:3950008-3966008 GCA_001752375.1 Rhazya stricta | reverse complement strand
GGCTGTAATTCGAGGGAAATGATAGTGATTTCTCAACATGACTCGTGGCATATATGCTCGACACCTGAATGTGCATTTCCAAGGTTTCTGCTATCCAGAATCCTGTCAACTCAATCTTTAAGGACATCAAACAAATTCGTAACTTGTTGTATGGTTTTTTGCATAGTTAAGCAAAATGGTTTGACTTAAAAGTGATGAGAACATTTAAAGTGATCACCATCTGCAATGAGCCCTYAAATTGTTAGTTAAAACAAAATGCAGGWTCTTAGCAACCCGGGAATAGACAGMGGGGCTCAAACTARMACATCGAAAACAAARAGGAAAAAGAAATTGCTGCCACCAAGGAAAAACCTTCATACTCGAGAGCTCTGCAGGGAAACATTCTGCACCTGCAAACATGGCAAATATGCGGGTAGAGGATGCAGCAAGTTCTTGGAGAAGAAATAGCTCAAAAAGATGAATCAAGTTAAGCAGAGYAATCCGGAATCTGATATACTGRGCCTAGCTATATATTGCAGACAACACAAGTACATATCTGACACCTGACTAGAAACTCATGAAAACAAATAGCACGACCTAAAAAATTCACTTAGCAAGAATTCCAGTTCAACAAAGAACAGACATCTCCACAAAGCTCGTACTACTCAAGAATATTCTCAAAAAGAACTACAAGAGGCACCAATAAACTGTACCCATCTACCTCCATTAGGTTTCCTTACAGCATTTTGTAACGAGTTATATCATAACGGATCATCCAACCCTTTATTAGCTGCACTGATGTCCATATCCTTTCACCTACATAAACAGTCGTCCATATCCTTTCACCTACATAAACAGTCGCCCTCAATCCTACAGCAAAATGCAAATGTAAATGTAGTGATCCAGGTTTCAATCACTATATGCGTCGCTTTTTTGGGAGACGGCATCCATTATGGGGACGTCGAGTGGTGTCCTCAATGTATACGATGGGATTTAGATCCCCTCGAGAATGTGTATATCCTTCTCTAAAACTCATTATTGCTTGCCGCTTTTTCTTGAAGTATGTAAACCCATTGACTTTTACCACGACTGACTTCACTCCAGCCTCCCTGGTCTTGCGTCCCACATGTTCTGCAGTTGCCTCTGAACCRAATCGAGAACTYTTTCCTCCTTTGTCTGGCAAAGATCCAGCAGAAGCAGAAACTCTCTGCCCAGGTTTCCTATTTCCTTTTGAATCTGTCAGAGTTATAAAAGTATTATTTCGAAGCAGCTTCATATGGACAATATCAGCATTYTGCTCAAGATTATGCTGAGGAATCTGAGGACCCCGAAAAAACTGAYTCCCAAAAAGCTGACGACCTCCAAATAATCCCTGTCCATTTTCTTCAGCAAGTACTCTAACATAGTCCATAGGTCTGGAATTATTCTCCATTTCAGATTCCTTGGGCTTCCCAGAATGTATAAAATTCCTATAACTCAATGCACATGGCAAAGAATGATTCTCTTTCAAATTCAAAGATGTCAACCTTGACCTGAAATTTTGCAAAATTGGAAGCCCAAAATTTTCACTTACGAAGGTTTTGGCTTTGAAGTTCTTTGAACGACCTACATTAGCACAAGGATTGTCATGAGCTGAGAAGAGGGCAAACAAAAAATGAAGGAAAGGCAGGTTTAGGAGTTAAATCTGCAATTATCTGTTTGTCGTTTTTTTCTTTGTAGTGCCTTCTTCAATGTTATTCCTATCTGAAAAGCACAAATCATACAGTCATAGAAACACCTAATCGGACAAAGACAATCTGTTCTTAGAAACAAAATTATGTCCTCCATTCAGGCAGGCTTCTAGCCTCCCATCAAACTTTCTCCTATGTCCTTCAATAAATTATTCTATGAACATTGCTTTCCACTTGCAAAGAATGCAAACGCAAGAATCTTATGTTAACTACAGCTGCCTATCCAAATTACAAGGTCAAATAATCAAACACTAATTGTTGGTGCTTTAGTGTCTGGATTATACTAGTTGATATGGGACATAATTTTATGGGAGAAATCCAACCTTATATCCAAAATAGCCTATAACAAAACACCTCTAAACAGAAGCAAAACGCCAACGAACAGACACGAAAATCTACAATGATCCAAGAAAAGCAAAATCAAATTAACTGAAGAAAGAAAGAAAACCCAATACACGAAACCCRAGCCCCAACCAAAATAATCCGAAAAAGATCTTCATTTGACATAAATTGACATGTGTAGATAAAATTCTAATTAAATAGGAAAGAAACATATCATCCGAGTGCAGATACGTGATAAGTGTCTAATGAAAATTTACCTGAATGGTTCTTCGAGGACCCGAAAAGAGAAGTAAAGGGCCGATCAGATCTGCACCCCGAAGCTCCGAAAAYATTGCTGTGAAGCCCAGTTCGAGCAGAAACCCGTGAGAGGTGACGGAGAAGAGTCATCGGCGGTTCTAGAATTTTCAGAGTTCAATAGAGCTAAAACGAAGCAGCTGAGGGTTTTGCTTTGCTTTCAACAGCGGGTTTTAGCTTCGAATCTCAGCAACTACACGCCGACTCAAGCAAAATTATTTGTTAAATTTCACTTCGAACTCTAAACTGCCGAATATGACACTTAGACCACGAAATAACTAAAATACTAGTCTGAACCATATAATTTAGAAAGTACTCAAATTTGGCCCCCACCTTTTCTTTTTTGGAAAATTATAATCGAAGTTAATATGTTTTAAGATAAAACATAATTTATAAATATTGAACATTTATTTTCTCCTCTTTCCATTTACGTGAAAAGATTAGCCAATAATCATTTTTTATCTATTGAAAGGAAGTATAATTAATGGAATTCGAGTTCCTTTTAATATGCTACATTAATAACATATTGTATCTAGCACAATTAGCTCTCTTGATTCTGATATTTATTACAAAATTTATTTTTATCCTTAATTTTTCCTTTGAGTCATCAATAAACTTTTGTCTTTGGGTTTAAAAAAGTTTCTTGATGACCATAATCTTAATGTTAAGGTCTTTACTTCTATCATATTTAAGTATGAAAGAATCTAAAGATAATTTTATTTCTTAAAAAAAAAATGCAGCAAAAATAGCATTTAAGACTATTTTTGGGCTCTGGAAAAAAGTATAGGRATAATATCACAAGTCTCCCCTGTGGTTTATATGCATTACAACTAAGAACATGGAAGTTTGAAATATATTATTTACCCTCTTTTGAAATATGAAATGCGAGTAACAAAAACATTATGGATATAGCTATTCTTGAAATAAATTATTTTTTTATATATTGTTAGCTATATGTGAAATATTAGTTGATGGCGGTCGATTAAAGATCAAGTTAGTAAAGAAGTTATCGATATCATGATATTCCTAAGTGAGTGATTATTCTACGCATGAGATTATATCTCTTAATTATAAATTTTTAATGTAATTAAAGAAAACTTGCGAATGAAATTTACCTAAGTACACTGAAGATTACGACTTACATTTATGACTATTACATTTTAAAAAGTACGCATATTCTATCTCTTGATTATAAATTTTTAAAGTAACTAAAAGAAACTCACGAATGGAATTAATCTAAGTGCACTTGAAAATCACGACTTACATCCATGACTAACTTATGCTCCCTCCATATTTCAAAAGTGTTCAACCCCTAATTCGATAACTACTATTATTTTTTATTTTTATTTTTTTGGAATTGGACTGAATATGAAAAAATTGCTAGAGAGTACCTACCAATTATTTTGTGGGATTGGGCTGCAGCCCACCCAATGGAAGCTCCAACCCTTGGTACTAAGTACATGTAAATATTGAACTAGGACGAAAAAGTTCTCTTCAAATCAGAAATTTGAAAAGCAACGCAGCAAATTCATCGGCATGGAGGAGAAAACTTGCCCTCTCATCCCTTCTTGTGATTGTGATGATGGTAATCACTCTTTTAACTCTCTCTATTCCCTTTCTTGCTGCCTTATGTATCTACTATATGCTTATCTCATTGAATCACGGATGACAAGCTAGGGAATGCTGTTTACTGTTAGTAAAGTTATCAACTGTAGCCATTGGAGTAGCTCCAACCACAAGCTTATTAGCATAGTCTGGGTAGAAAGTACTAGTCTAAGAGGTTATTTGATTTTATCATTTCTGCAAAGGTGCTTGGAAATAATCTGTAGTATGCTTTTTTATAGTTATTTTTATGCTCTCTATATCTAATTCTCTGTCTCGTTCTCTATTCTATTGTTATAATTTAGGGATATGTTTAAGTTGATTTTTGAAAGAAGATTATTTTAAGAACTGAAATGATATATCCCCTAAAMGAATGAAAAGCATAAAACGGTTACAGAGATATAAAGCATGACAGAGTTAAGGGCAGGGAAGGACTAATTGAATTTTTTCACTTTTGATATCCTACAGTTGTTGCAAGATCCTTCAGAGACATGCCACCAGCTCATTACATAATTAAGATAGATTCCTTCACAAGTCTGCAGCAACTGCTCTCAGAAACTGGAGCGAAGAGTTATGATTCGAATACTTTTGAAGCTTGTGGATACAAATGGTTGAGTTGGTTTCATATATGATCACTTCTTTTTCTTTCGTTCACTGTTTTCTTGTAACAACGGAAAACTGAGGCATATCTAATTAAGTTCAAACTCTTGTTTTCTATCCAAAGGAAATTGTCTCTGTACCCAAAGGGTGATAAAGAAAGAAAGGGAAAGGGATACATCTCAATGTACTTGGTAATTCAAGATACAGAAGCTTTGCCTCCTGGTTGGGAAGTTAATGTCAATTTCAAACTTTTTGTGTTTGATCAGATTCGTGGAAAATACTTGACAATACAAGGTTCTCTCTGTTACAGATCTGTATTCTTTAAGCTATCTCCATAGTCTAACTTAAAATTTGCTGGATTCTTAATTTAGTTATGAATCTAATGTTGGCCTTACTTCAATTTATAATTAGATTCCCTGGGAAAAGTTCGGCGCTTTGATGAAATGAAGATGGAATGGGGGTTTCCACAATTGTTGTCCCATAAGGCCTTCCATGATGCTAGTAATGGATATCTTCTTCATGATAAGTGTGTATTTGGAGCTGAGGTTTTGGTAATCAGCAGGACAGGTAAAGGAGAAAAGTTTACTGACTCCCTTTTGAAGGATAATGGTGGCAGCCATATATGGGAGATTAGTCAATTTTCTACTTTGGCTGATAAAGTTTGTTATTCTGACACCTTCACTATTGGAAATTATAAATGGTATGCTTTCAGTCTTTTAGTATCTGATAACCATCTAGAATATTTGATATTTAACCTAATTACAATTCTTTCCTGCTTGTGTTCTGATTGTTTAGGAAATTAGAATTTTTCCCAAGGGGCCATTCTAGTGGTGCGGGTAATAGCGTCTCTCTCTATTTGATGATAGTTGATCTGGAAACTTCGGATAGTGTAGATGTAAATTATAAGTTGATTATTCAGAACCAACAGGACAAGAATGGCAAGGAGAGCCCAGGTGATCAATTTAATGTTCCCACTCGGTTCATTCTCAGCTATGGACATATCTTTCTTGGATGGAAAAAATGATGATGCAAATTCTCCTTGCAGCTGTTCATCGGTTTACTGTTTCTGGTGAAACCTGGGGCTTTGCAAAAATGTTATCTCTGAGTGTTCTGAAAGACGCTTCAAATGGCTTTCTCCTGGATGATAGTTTGATTGTTGAAGTTCATTTTACAAGCATGCATGCTGTACACAGTTTCTCTAGGTTGAAGATCAACAGTTAATTGTATATTGTCAAAGCTTGAAACGTTTCTCTAGCTCGTGTAACCTATTTATATAGTGGTGTGGTTAATTGTCTTTCTCTCTCTTTTTTATGATAGTTGATATGCAAACTTCAGTTAGAGTAGATGTGGAATACAAGTTGATTGTTTTGAACCAATGGGGTGATAATGACATGGAGAGGACAGGTGAACTTAATGTCTCTACTTTATTCATTCCCAGTTATGGACATGTATTTCTTGGATGGAAAAAAAAATGATTGTGCAAATTCTTATTGCTGGTCATAATGGGTTTTCTTTTTCTGTTGAAACCTGGGTTTTTCTGAAATTTGCATCTTTGAGTGATCTGAAGGATACTTCAAATGGTTTTCTCATGAATGATAGTTTGATTGTTGAAGTTCAATTTACAAACATGTCTGCTGTGCAGAGTTTCTCTTGATTGAAGATTGACAGTAAATTATCCACAAAGCTTGAATGTTTTGGCCTGGTCGTTTAAACTTTGCAGTTTACCTTATGGTATTTTCTTTGGACTGTATTAATATTCAACTCTATTCAAGTCGTGATACTTGCACTACCGTACCCTTTTCTTTATAATGTGAAGAACAAAAATACCATAGCAATTATACTCAATYGACCCTCCAAAATCTTATGGACTAATTTGCCCTTCTAGCATCAATGAATTTTGATATTGTAAATCATGATGAAGCATTATTAATTATTAATATAAAGTAAGAATCAATTGCCTTATAATCAAATCATCAATCAAAACAAACAATAAACAACATCAGCCAATAGAGAGCGTAACAAAGGACATTTAGGCTCCACTTGAATTGACTTTCTGATTAAGAGAAAAAATTTTGATTGAAGAAGGCAGAAGAATATGTATTTTGAAATTTTAATTTGTTTCTTTATTGAGGGTTTTGAAGTTTGAGTCGATAAATTGTGGAATTAAAAATAACAAGTGAAAAAAATTTCAAATGATCGATTATTACAATGAACTTAAGTACAAGTTGTATGAATAATTGATTATTTCCTTCACAACAATCAATTATTAAACAATCGATTGATTACMGAATCTGAGGGACAGTCTTCCCAGTTTTTGCACTAACAGCAGTGAGGAAGTATTCAGAGTATAATAARGGTTTCTTGATCTTCCTCCAARCCCTATCTCAGTCTTGCATGTTGAGGACGGAGAAGGTCATGACCACTTGAGAATAATTAATTCCCACATTTTCTCAAATCCATGTATCCTTCACTCCAGGTTGCAACTTCATCAGGTATAGTCATCGTCTTCTGCCKTTCGACTTCTTGACTATAGCAATAAAGAATATGATAATCTTTAAAAAATAATATAACAATGGAACAATACRTRGAAGAATTAAGAACCTCTGAGTAACGGAATTTGTATCAACGGTATTAGGAGTGGCCTTGATTTGCTTAGACGGAGACTTGCGATGATTGTTCACAGGCATGGTTCCGGCCAATATCGTTTCGAACCTCCATCAAGGACTCTCCTACTTCCAGTCACTTTCTTGAGTGCAATAGTRTATATCTCGTTGACCCTTTTTGCTATTGAGTGAATTTCTTGCGGAGTAACGTTATCCTACAAACTGATAAATATACAGTATGAGATGAAAGTACTCTTATTAAGAGTTTTTTTGCTTTTATCATTTTCTGTAATTAAGGTGCTTGGAAATTATTGCATGCTCTCTATTTCTGATTCTCCTTTCGTTCTCGGTTATATTATTATTATATARTAATATGTTTTAAGTTGATTTTTGAAAAGGTTATTTTAAGAACTGAAATTATATAATATATTTTCTTCCTTCTTTTCGTGTCTATCCATCTGCACTAAGAGAATGAAAAGCTTAAAACGAATGCATAGATATGAAGACATATGAGAGAGTTAAAGGGAAGGAGTACTTGCTTTTGTCRATTTTGATGTCTTACAGTTGTTGCAAGATCATTCAGAGACTTGCGACCATCTCATTACACAATTAAGATAGATTCCTTCACGCATCTGCTCTCAGAAACTGGTAAAAATAGTAATCAGTCTGAGTCATTCGAAGCTTGTGGACACGAATGGCTGATTCAGTAGTAATCAGTCTGAGTCATTCGAAGCTTGTGGACACGAATGGCTGATTCAGTTCTTCTTTTCCAAAATTTCATTGAATAGTTTATATTCAATGAAAATATTTGAGCAGTAAGACTTAGCTAAGCAGAAATTCTTACTTGTTTACTATCTGAAAGAAATTGTGTCTGTATCCAAATGGTGATGAAGAAAGAAACGGACAGGGATACATCTCCATGTACTTAATAAATGGAAAACTACAGATAAAGTAGTAAATTCTAAAAATTCAAGATTTGATAATGTCTATGACATAATAAATATTTCATTTAGCAATTATTATTATTATTTCCCTTCCTTTTTATTTGCTGCCATCAGTMGACTCCTACCATGTCATATTTGCTTAACAAGGAAAATTTTAATTTATTATTCAGAATTGAAATATGTTGCATTAGAGAATTATTTATCGATTTCTTTTTCATTTTATCTTTTAATTTTTTAATCTTATATAACTTTCAACTAGTAAATTTATTTTATTTCCAACCAAAGAGGGAGAAAGAGAGAGAGATATTATAAATTATAAATTTATCATCTTTCAACCCTACGTGTACAATCTCAATTGAGGCAGTATCTATTAAAGAAGGTAAAATTTGTGTGTATATATATTATTGCTTGTGTTATGATTTCACATATATATGTTATACATACATCAAAAAACTATTTTAGATGCTTAATTAAGGATAATGTTGAATTGATCTTCATTGGCTTTAGTTTGTACTATGATTAATGTTGATGGAGYACTTCATTTTGGTGTGCGAGTGCCGACAGTAAGATAGAGAGAAAACAAAGAGTGAGAGTGTGAAGGAGTTTTTCACACGGTGGGTTGGTATGTTGGATTGTTAGTGGCTTTACACAATRTGTCATCGTGTGSGTTATTTTTTGACTGTAACAGTGTGGTTCAGTGTTGGATTGCTCAGTGGCAGAACACCATGYGGCTATGTGTTGGGTAGCTGGGYCTTCTTCTTCAAGAAGAGAGGTTTTTTCATACTTTTTGAAGCTCCCATGAAAGCGTTAGCATAAGCTTGGAGTTTCTCTAGTCTTACTAACGCTCAAATAATGTTCGATTAATTATTTGTTTTGTGTTTGGAGGAGATTATCTCTCTACCCAAATGGTGATGAAGAAAGAAATGGGACGTGCTTGTCTCGATGTACTTGGTGACTGAAGATACAAAAGCTTTACCTCTTGGTTGGCAAGTTCATGTGAACTTCTAACTTTTTGTGTTCGATCAAGTTCGTGACAAGTTCTTGACAATCCAAGGTTCAAAATTGTAATCCTTAAACAGTCTTCCTCGTATTACTTATCTTTAGCTGGATGCTCAGTCATGTCTTTTGATCGTGAAATTGTATTACTGATCTTTCGCTGGAGGAAATTTTAAATGGTATGCATCGATTACTTTTGTTATAATATACATAAATCTATGTATTCAAACATCAATCATGAGATTTAATCTAATCTTCATCGCGATGGTTCAGGAAATTGGGTCTCTTTCCTAATGGAACTTCGGCTGGGGCTGGAAATAGTCTGTCACTCTTTTTATATTCAGTTGATTTTGAAGCTTCTGCTAGATTTGCTAGATTATATGTAGAATTCTTGCTGCTTATTCGGAACCAAGACAACCAGATGCAAAGAATACTAGTGATTTCACGTGTGAACTTCTGTTAATTTACATTTCTTCAAATGTTCTTTTCAATTCTTACGAAAAAATTTCTTTTCTTGCAGCTTCTCGTTGGTTTACTTCTACTACTCCTTGGGGTTTTTACAAACGTTTTATCTTTGGAAGACATCAAAGATTGTTCGAAGAAGGGTTTCTTATTAATGATACCCTGGTCTTCGAAGTCCAAATTGAACGACTATTTGCGGTGCAGTGCTTCTCCTGAGCATGATAATCYACTTTTGATCACCAAAGGTTGATGTCTTAACTATGGGGGTATTAAATTCTATAGCTATTTGGATTTTCATCTTTGATCTTTCCCAGCTACCATGTCTTTTTTTCCTTTATAGGGCTCTTTATAGCTCATATTTTGTGGCAGAAGCAAAATGTATTTGTCTTCTCAACTTGATTAACATGCTTAACCTATTTATTTCTTCAATTTGAGTGCATTCCTGATCCTTCTATGTTGAAGCTAGCCTTCGATTAAGAGCCTGACATTTAAGGTTGAAAACCAAGATCACTAGCAGTACTACGAACCGTCTTCAATATGTACGCAGGAAACCAAGAACAAAAGGAAGGGGCTTAGAGTTGATTATGAGGGAACCAAAMTGGGAATGGTTCAGTTCTTGAATTCGCATAGATTATAGGTAAGCTCGAAAGTCCTTTATCTTTCTTCACCTGTAGATGGAATTACTTCCGTGTTCAGGAAAATCCTTTGCCGAGATCACCAAACCATGGAATTAAAACCAATAAGAAATGAACCCCAAGCTACATTGTCACTGCGATAGTGCATTAGGAGGGAACCAACCTCCCCATGGTTCAAGTTAGACAGGTAAAAAATCAAAATTTTCATCTTCTAAAATATTCATTATCATATACAATAGTAAGAAATATACAAGCGAAGCATAAAAAACCTAAAATCATAAGTTCAAATTACTACCATAATTATTTTCATTATTTTTCAGAATACTTCTTTTTACTTTTTGTTTATCTTTTAAAACCTTAAAAAGCCAGAAACGCTAGCTCTACACCCTAAAACAGGAAAATTTTAAATTGTAACAAGGATGAATATACTTAATAGTTATTTGTTTTAAATTGTCCATATATATAGCTATTTGTTTTAAGTATCTAAGCAATGATTAAGTGAAAATGTTAAAACGTTCATAATCCTATTGTAGCATATAGAGGGATGGTAAATTATAGGGTAAAATCATCGAACCTTAATATATGATTTCTCTTTCTCAAAGGATATCGGAAGATTGTATCTATTTTCATATCTTGCTAATATTGGGAAATATTTGAGATTTCATATCTATTTTCATATTTGACGGGTCTTGCAGGATACTTGAAATTTGATTAGTTGTATCCTAATTAAACGTCACTAGCGCAAAAAAAATTTCACGAACAAGTTATGATACTTGTTGCCTAATTACTCTTACAATGATCGATCCCCGGTTATTTCAATCTTCCAATTGTGATAATCTTTTCGTAATTGAGATCATTTTCCATCTTTGTAAGATCGATTCTTTTATTTTTTCCTTTCTTACCTAGCAGAAAGAAAACAGGACTTTCTTTTTCTTTCTATTGATTAGGTTTATCATTTAGAAAGAAAATTTGGATCATCTTTAATTTAGTTGAAGGTGATGCTTATTTTGAAGTTCCAAGATAACATTTTTTTTTCTCTTATTAACTYAAGATATTCAAATTTGATCACCTAAAATGATATAATTGGGTTGAAGTAATGTATTAAATTTTACTTATCAAGGTTTTGGATTTAATGAAAAATTACGTTTAGATCAACTTTACACACGCTTCGTACACAAGTCATATATTTAGTGATAATAATAATATGAAATTCCAATATCAATAGTCCAATTCTTTATTTRTCATTTATAATTCTTTGTCCTCAATTAACTAAAGCTACAACATATCCAGGGCTTCTTGTTCGTCTACCTCAATAGACATGGAGATTCTAGGGTTTCCAAGGATGTAGAAGCACTTTGATTCTAAGCATGTCAAGAAAGATGACCCTGCTTCTTTTAACTTTATCTTGACTGCAAACTATATGGAAATGTGAGTTTTTAGATTTAGTCGCTCGAACTCTTATCGATAGGATGAAGGATTTCACTATGGGATTCTGTTGATTAGGTTTTAATCTACCTCAAACTCTTTAACACACAGACACAAAKATCAAACTTAAGATATTCAATGGTTCTTGGTATGAACACTATAGAACTGTTATCCGTATTAATCCAGATTGCCAAATAGAGGCAAAATTTCATTATGAYGATAATACTAGTTACATAATATCAGCAATCAATTACCTTCGTTATTATGATGATATATACCAATGATGTTATATGACTAACCAATCACCTTCCATGCCATGGCAAACTAGTGACGTTATATCACSAATGAACTACCTCTCATCTATCGACCCTGTCAATGTTACACAACTCCCCTCTTTGCTTAAAAATGTTTAAAATAATATTTTGATTATTTTTAATTTTCAATATAAAAAGATATTCTATTTTTAAAAATATATTTTAAAAAATACAAAAGAGAATGCATTTTTAGTGTTTTAAAAAATTAAAAATAAAAAATAGCAAAGAGAATAGGCCTAAACTTTTTGACTAGAAAAAAATAAAATAATTAAATTATTTAAAAAATATTTCATATAACCATATAATCCAGCTCCAAATCTTCTACCACACCCTCTGGTACGCACATCCTTTGCTAAACTAATCAGAACAGAACGTGTATATATATTTTAATATTTTGGTCTTAAGATAGAGAATAAGAGGTTTTAGAGGAGTTAAAATATATAACATCGTGCTCTACTATGATTGATGTAACAACTGATGTGTATTAGAAGATCTGTGACCATTTAAGTTATACGTGCTTCACACATAAATTTAATTTGTTGGAGAACTACGATTATGCTAAATGAATGAAAGTAATTACTTAAGATTCTTGATAAGTTCAGGAGTGTTGCAAAACATGCATGGTGCAACTTGATTTCTGATCCTWGTTGTGAACTTCCACCAAGAAAGATMAACAGAAAATATCCATCAAGTTTGCGCTGTCTATCTAATAATCTAGTGGTGCTGTCTCGATTGAATATGGATCATGTTGGCCATTGAAGAACTACAGGAACTTCATCGAATTAGTGGCAGTGAAAAACAATCTAGGCATAGCAGTGGTGAAAAGCACGGCGAAGAAATCAATTGTGGACATTTGGATGCTGAAGGAAAACTACTCTTGGGAACAATACTGCATCAATTTGCACAATTTCAGCTCACTCTACAAGGGGAAGATATTGTGCCCAAAATATATCTATTCGTACATTTTGCAGAACCTTGGAACTGCTCTGGTGCAAAATCATACAACATAGAAAAGAAATATTTTTTTCTAGTTCGTGCAATTCTGGCTAATGTTTTTTATTTCTTCTTAGCTAAAACTTTTAGGTTTCTTAATGAACACATAGACATGTGTTTTGACTTGAATATGATAGTTGTGGTCTTTCAAAATATTGTTTTTGCACAATACGTGAGTACTCTTATTATCAATTAGTCGAATCAAATGAGATTATAAGCATTTCTCATAAATGATTTTTGAAAATAATGAACTTTACTTATTATTAAAAATTTAATAAACGTACAATGTTCTAACTATAAAATAACTTCAGCTATTATGTTATCTATATAATTTGAACTACTTAATTACTTGCCTGTATACTTATTTTAACATCACGTATAATATGTTAGTCCCTTGAGCAAACATGTCAAGCTAGCATCCTCCAAATTACTCCATCAAATTATCATCTTTGTTATAAATATAACATATATAGTAAATCTAGTTTCTAAATTTATTGATATAGACTTTTTTACCATGAAAAGTCGACCAAAATTAGTAACATGTGCAAGGAAGTTTTGCTCAAGGACCACTTTGTGTCGAACCATATTAAATTTTGGATTCTCTACATACTATTGCTTTATGTTCACTTGGTCATACTTAAACTAAAGAATAAAACTCGTACTTGATAATTAAGTTAAGTAGAAAATCTACCTTATAATAAGTATGTTTAATCTATTCATTTCTTCAAATTTGAGTGCATCCTGATCCCTTCATGTCGAAGCCATCAATTAAGAGCCTTATACTCAAGGTTGAAAACCAAGACCACTAACAGTATGCGAGCATACATATAGCTATTTGTTTTAAAATGTTTATATATATAGCTATTTGTTTCAAGTATCTAACGGATGATTCACTGAAAATTGTAAAATGCTCATAATCCGAGTGTAGCACATAAAGGGATGGAGAATTATAGAGTAAGATCATGGAACCTTAAGTATATGATCTCTCTGTCAAAGAATATCATAACACCATAACTATTTTCATATCGTGTTGATATTGCGAGATATCTGAGATTTTGTATTACTTTCAAATCTGGCTAATATTGAAAGATACTTGAAATTTGATATGCTGCATCCTAATTGAAGCCCTAGTGCAAAAACTTGCTCGCGAATAAGTTATGATACTTGCTACCTAATTACTCTTGCTATGATCCTGAATTATTTGCATTTTCCAATTGTGGTTCTCGGTCAGTAATTGAGATCGTTTGGACTCAGGTTTATAAGATGGATCCTGTGATTTTTCCTTTCTTATGTAGCAGGAAGAGAACAATACTTTTTCCTTTCTGTTGGTTATAGTTTATCCATTTAGAAAGCAAATTTTGGTTCATCTTTAATTTAGTTGAAGGTGATGCTTATTTTGGACTTCCAAGACAAGAATTTTTTCCTTATTAATTTAAGATATTCAAATCTGAAAACCTAAAATGAAATATATAGGTTGAAGTAATGTTATAAAATTCACTTTGGTGAAGGTTATGGGTTTAAAGAGAAACTACATTTAGATSAACTTTACACGCATTAYGCACAAGTCATATATTTAGTRGTAATACAATATCAAAATTCATATTATCAACAGCCCTGTCCTTTATTTATCATTTATAAGATTTTGTCCTCAATTAATTAAAGAGACTACATATCTAGGGCATCTTGTTTTAGTGCCTCAATAGACATGGAAATTCTAGGGTTTCTGAGGATGATAATTAGAAGCACTTCGATTCTAAGTTTTTCAAGAAAGATGACCCTGCTTCTTTTAATTTATCTTGGCTGCAAATTATATGGAAATTTGAGTTTAGCTAGCTTTAGTCGCCAAACTCTTGTCGATAGGATCATTCTATGCATCTTTGTTATTTCTTTACTTTATGTTTCTTGTACAAAACAAGCTAAACTTGTGACTAAAAAACAAAAAACATAGAATAAATAAATTATTTTAAAAAATCAAATAAAATATAATCCATCTAGATAGAGCACGTGCTTTGCACTTAGAAGAGCAAGTCACATTTTAAAAAGCATCGTAATTTGTTAGAGAATTAGGATTAAACTAAATGAATGACAGTAATTACTGTAGATTCTTGATGGGTTCAGGAGCGTTGTGAAAACATGGTGCAACTTGATTCCGATCCTAGTTTTTGTGAACCTCCATCGCAAAGAGTCAGTGAAGAATATGAATCTTGTTGCGCTGTCTAAATTTGAAAATTTAGTGATGTTATCTTGGTTGAACATGCAAAGCTGAGAGAGTAGTATTGTGTTCACGTTTCCATTATCGACTTAAGGTATGGTAATCAAATATATTTGCCCTTTTAGCTGCCATATAATTTGCTTTGCAACAGATGATGACAGAATTTATCTGTGCAACCTTAGTTAAAGACAACTTCAACTTTAAGTCTTGCAAACATTATCAACTTCTTCCTTATTCCCCACTTGGAATTTTCTACTCTTCATCAACCAAGAAATACAAAATGGTAAACTTGTTCTTACGCCATTATAGTGAGGGAGTATAACCAAGGGCATGGAATGTGAAACATATACCTTCAGTGATCATCATGAACTTGGTTCTTCTTATTGGAAGAGAACAGAACAATGTCTTCGTCGTGTTTATTCCAACAGTGTTTCCAACGGATTGAATAATTTGTTGGTTGATTCGCGACTTTGTTCCTAACTACAAGCTKACTGCTGATGACTTGATCATATCATTCGACTGCAAAGCTGAGGATTTCAAGATTATATCTCGACTCTCTAGCGGGCCATTGAAGAACAATAGGAACTCCATAGAACTAATGGCAATGGAAGAAAATCTATGCATAGCAGATGTGAAAAGCATGGTGAAGAAATCAGTTTTGGACATTTGGATTCTCAAGGAAGGGGAATATATTGTARATCATCAATTTGCGTAATTTCAGTTCACCCTGCAASGGGGATATATTGTGCCAAAATGTATATTTCATGGAGAAATTATAGTTATACATTCTGCAGCAAGATGCAGAAGCTTCCAACTGTTCCGGTGCAAAATCATACAACATAGAGATTAAACATTTTTTTTTTYMAWTT
>MEJB01000002.1:3929368-3949936 GCA_001752375.1 Rhazya stricta | reverse complement strand
AWAYRMAKACAYRKRCAWKTGMWWWTRWATATATAKATAAAACTCGTGCGCAACGCCTGTAAATTATTCGAATYACATGATACTCKATCCATTTCTCACAAATGATTTGGATAATAAACTTTACTTCTCAATATCTTAAACTTTGCCCCATACCTTATGAGAACGTTGTGCCTATAATGTTTGATGGATAATGAACTTTATTTCTTCTTAAACATTTAATGCACACACAGTGTTCTCATAAATCCTATAATTTGTTTTCATAAACAAATGAGGATAAGGGTCTGATATCAAAATCCATGTAAYAATTTCCACAAACTCATAAACAAAGAAAAAAAAGGCATACCATAGATTAGGAGGTAACCAACCTCACCATAGTTCAAGTTAGACCAGTAACTAATTAAAATTTTCATCTCCTACAAGATAATAAATCCTAGAAACCCTACACCTTAAAATATGAAAAATTTTAAAYTGTAACAAGAATGTCTATAAATATACCAATTTGTTTTAAGTTGTTCATATATATAATAGATATTTCTTTTGAGTCTCTAAGGATGATTCTCTGAAATTTGTAAAGGTTCATAACCCCATTGTAGCATATAGATGGATGGTAAATTATAGTGTTTAATGGAACCTAAACAAGGAAAAAATTTGTTCTTGAGGAAGTTCAAATAAGTATCACCTTCAACTAAATTAAAGATGAATCATTTTTTCTTTCTAAATGGATAAACTACAACCAACTAAAAGAAAAAGTCTTGTTTTCTTTATGCTACAAATTAAGAAAGGCAAGATAAAATGATCGATCTCACAAAGCTAAGTCCAAACAATCTCWAAGAGATTATCACAATTTAAAGATGCAAATAACCTAGGATCATCGCACGTGAAACTAATTAGGTAACAAGTATTATAACTTGTTCGTGAAACTTTTTTTTTGCACTAGCAGCATATAATTAGGATATAACTTATCAAATTTTAAATATCTTAYGACATTAGCCAAATATGAAACTACAACGTAGCGTATAATTAGGAGACARATTATCAAATTTAAAATATCTTGCGATCTTAGCAGGAAGTGAAAATACATATGGTAACTTATTATTGTATGATATTTTTTTGAAAGGAGAGAGAGATCATACTTAAAGATATTCAAATTTGATATATTTGGATTGAAATAATGTTATAAAATTCACTTAGGTGAAGGCTTTAATGAGAAACTATATCTATATAGCAACTTTACACGCTTTACGCACAAGTCAACAGTACCTGAGCRCAGCAACTGCCAAGGTTGGTCAAGGAGACAAGCCAAAGAATAAAAATCCCACAAAAGAAAATGTTGCACAGCACAGACAACCCTAAAAGAAAAGCTTTTCTCAACGGCTCAACAACTAAGAGAGAGCCCCAAGGAGAAGATTTCTYGAGAGAGAGAGAGTGGAGAGAAAGAGAAGTAGGAGCAAAACAAGTAAGAGTAGAAGAGTGACAAGGAGGAGTTAAGTCTGTCATTTATAAATSTCGTGCGCATTGCGTGAATAMTTATTATAAATTAATCGAATAATATGAGACTCTATACATTTCTCATAAATTATTTGGATAATGACATTTACTTCTTATTATCATAAACTCTGCCGTCGCCCTATGAGATAACATTGTTGCCTATAATGTTTGATGGATAAASAACTTTACATCTTAGTAAACATTTAAAGCACATACAATATTCCCAAGTAATAAACTGTGTTTTCACAAATTGCCTATGATTTGTTTTCATAAACAAATGAGTATAAGACCTGATATCAAAATCCATGAACTAATTCCGCAAACTCATAAACAAAAGAAGAAAACGAAAAGGCATACAGTGGATCAATAGGGAACCAGCCTCACCAMAGTTCAAGTTAGATAGGTAATTAATTAAAATTTTCAATCTCCTCCAAGATTTATTATCATATACAAGACCAAGAAATATACAAGCGAACCATTAAAACTCCAAATCAAAAACTCAAAATGCAATTACTTTCATTACTTTTTTAGAATGGTTCTTTTCTTGCTTTTTCTCTATCTTTTAAAACCCTTAACCCGTAGAAACCCTACACCATAAAATAGGAAATGTTTAAAATTGTAACAAGGTTTAGTATACATATAGCCATTTGTTTTAAATTGTTTATATATATGGCTATTTGTTTTAAGTCTCTATGGATGATTCAGTGAAAATTGTAAAAGGTTCATAATCCCATTGAAGCTTATAGCGGGATGGTAAATTATAGTGTATAAGCAAACATGAAAATGGAAAAAAAAAAATTGGTCTGGGAATTTCAAAATAAGCATCCCCTTCAACTAAATAAAAGATGTGCCATTTTTCTTTCTTAAGGGATAAACTATAAGCAATGAAAAGAAAAAAGTCTTGTTTTCTTTATCCTACAAATTAAGAAAGGCAGGATAAATATGATCGATCTTACAACGCTGAGCCGAAACAATCTCTAAGAGATTATCACAATTTGAAAGATGCAAATAACCTAGGATCATCGCATGTGTATTTAATTTGGGAAAAGCATTATAACTTTTTTTTGTGAAAAATGTTTTTGCACTAGCCGCCTATAATTAGGATACAACATATTAAATTTCAAATATCTTGCAATATCAGCCAAATATGAAATTAAATTGTAGACTATAGTGACGACAAAGATTATCAAATCTAAAACATCTTGCGATGTCAGGAAGAACTGAAAATACATGTGGTAACTCATTATGGCATGATACTCCTTGAAAGAGAGCGAGAGAGAGATCATACATAAGATATTCAAATTTGATAACCTGAATTGATATATTYGGATTGATGTAATGTTATACAGTTCACTTAGGTGAAGGTTTTGGATTTAATGATAAACTACATTTATAGATCAACTATACACACTTTACGCACAAGTCAACAATATCTAAGTGCAGCATCCGTCAAGGCTGGTGAAGTAGTCAAGCCAAAGAATAAAAGTCCCACAAGAAAATGTTGAAGGCCACAGACAACCCTAAAAGAAAAGCTTTCCTCAACGGCTCAACAACTAACAGAGAGCCCCAAGGAGAAGATCTCTA
Organism: Rhazya stricta; assembly: GCA_001752375.1. NCBI lineage: Eukaryota > Viridiplantae > Streptophyta > Magnoliopsida > Gentianales > Apocynaceae > Rhazya > Rhazya stricta. The sequence continues at coordinate 3,946,864 of MEJB01000002.1, read as the reverse complement.
GAGAGAGAAAGTGGAGAGAAGAGGAAGTAGAGAGCGAAACAAGTGAGAGTAGAAGAGTGACAAGGAGGAGTTTTGGATTTAATGATAAACTACATTTATAGATCAACTATACACGCTTTATGCACAAGTCAACAGGCGGCTGTACGGTACAGCAGGAGTTTTGGATTTAATGATAAACTACATTTATAGATCAATTACACACGCTTTACGCACAAGTCAACAATATCTAAGTGCAGCATCCATCAAGGCTGGTGAAGTGGTCAAGCCAAAGAATAAAAGTCCTACAAGAAAATGTTGAACGCCATAGATAATCCTAAAAGAAAAGCTTTCCTCAACGGCTCAACAACTAACAGAGAGCCCCAAGGAGAAGATCTCTAGAGAGAGAAAGTGGAGAGAAGAGGAAGTAGAGAGCGAAACAAGTGAGAATAGAAAAGTGACAAGGAGGAGTTTTGGATTTAATGATAAACTACATTTATAGATCAATTACACACGCTTTACGCACAAGTCAACAATATCTAAGTGCAGCATCCGTCAAGGCTGGTGAAGTAGTCAAGCAAGAGAATAAAAGTCCCACAAGAAAATGTTGAATGCCACAGACAACCCTAAAAGAAAAGCTTTCCTCAACAGCTCAACAACTAATAGAGAACCCCAAGGAGAAGATCTCTAGAGAGAGAAAGTGGAGAGAAGAAGAAGTAGAGAGCGAAACAAGTGAGAATAGAAGAGTGACAAGGAGTTAAGTCTTTGTCCTTTATAAATCTTGTGCGCAATGCATGAATATTTATTATAAATTAGTCAAATAACATGAGACTCTAAACATTTCTCRTAAATAATTTGGATAATGGTATTTACTTCTTACTATCATAAACTCTGCTGTCACCCTATGAGATAAGATTGTTGCATAAAATGTTTAAATCTCGTGTGCAATACGTGAATACTTATTAYAAATTAGTGAAATTACATGAAACTCTAAACATTTCTCATAAATGATTTGGATGATGACATTTACTTTTTATTATCATAGACTTAGCATTCACCATATGAGATAACATTGTTGCTCATAATGTTTGATGGATAATAAACTTTGCATCTTACTAACCATTTAATGCACGTACGAAGTTTCTGGGTAGTAAACAGTGTTCTCATAAATTGTCTATAATTCGTTTCATAAACAAATGGGGATAAGAACCTGATATCAAACTCCATGTACTAATTCCACAAACTCATAAATAAAGAAGAAAAAGAAAAGGCATACAGTGGATTAGGAGGCATCCTGCCTCACCATGGTTCAAGTTAGACAGGTAATTAAWTAAAATTTTCATTTTCTCCAAGATTTATTATCATATACAAGAGCGAAAAATATATATGTGAACCATAAAAACCCTAAAATCAAAACTTCAAAATGATATTATTTTCATTACTTTTTAATGGTTCTTTTCTTTCTTTATCTTTATCTTTTAAAACCCTTAACCCCTAGAAACCTTACATCCTAAAATAGGAAATTTTTAAAATTGTAACATGAATGAGTATACACACAGCCATTTGTTTTAAATTGTTTATATATATCGCTATTTGTTTTAAGTCTCTATGGATGATTCAGTGAAAATTGTAAAAGGTTCATAATCCCATTGAAGCTTCTAGCAGGATGGTAAGTTATAGCATATAAGGGAACCTAAACAAGGGAAAATTTTGTCTTCGAGAAAGTGCAGAATAAGCATCACCTTCAACTAAATTAAAGATGAGCCATTTTTTTCTTTCTTTAAGGGATAAACTATAACCAATGAAAAGAAGAAGACAAGATCTTGTTTTCTTTATGACACAAATTAAAAAAGGATAAATAGAGGATTGATCTTACAAAACTGAGTCCAAACAATCTCTAAGAGATCATCACAATTTGAAAGATGCAAATAACYTACGATTACCGCACAATTTCAAGTAACCTAGGATTACCGCACGATTTTTGCTCTAGGAGCATATAACAAGTATACAATTTATACAATTTCAAATATCTAGCGATATCATCAAGATATGAGAACACATAKAGTAGCGTATAGTTAGGATACATATTGTCAAGTCTAAAATATCTTGCCATATATGCAGGGTAAGAAAATGCATATAGTAACTCACTATCGTCTCCTCCTTGCAACTGTGCTGGTGCAAAATCATACATAGACATAGAGATGAWTTTTTTTTCCTTATTCCTTCAAGTATGGCTTTTATTTTATATTTCATCTCTTTCCTTCTTAGCTAAAACTTTTACATTTTTGAATGAATATATAGACATTTGCTATTGAATAAACATATAAAAATCGTGCGCAATRTATGAATACTTATTATAAATTAGTCGAATCACACGAACTCGAAGCATCTCATAAATAATTTGGATAATGAACTTTACTTCTTATTATCATAAACTCCACCGGCACCTTACGAGAACATTATTGCATATAATGTTTGATGGATAATGAACTTTTTACTAAATATTTAATGTTCTCATGTAATAAACTGTGTTATCATAGATTGCCYATAATTTGTTTCATAAACAAATGAGGATAAGAACCTGGTATCAAATCCATGTTCTAATTCCTCTAACCCATAAACAAAGAAGAAGAGAAAAAGGGCATACAGTGAATTGGGAGGGAACCAGCCTCACCACGGTTCAAGTTAGATACGTAATTAATTAAAATTTTCAATGTCCTACAAGATTTATTAACATATACAGGAGCGAGAAATATACAAGTGAACCATAAAAACCTTTAAATCATAACTTCAAAATGCTAATGGTTTTATTACTTTTTTAGAATGGTTATTTCATACTTATTTGTTTATCTTTTAAAACCTTACACCCTAAAATAGGAAATTTTTGAAATTGTAACAAGGATGAATATACATATAGCCATTCGTTTTAAATTGTTCATATAGATAGCTATTTGTTTGAAGTCTCTAAGGATGATTTAGTGAAAATTGTAAAAGGTTCATAGTGCCATTGTAGCATATGGAGGGATGGTAAATTATAGAGTACAATGGAACCTAAACGAGAATAAAATATGTTCTTGAAAAACTTCATAATAATCATCACCTTCAACTAAATTAAAGATGTGCCATTTTTCTTGGAAGAGAACAGAACAATGCATGCATCGTGATTATTCCAACAGGGCTTCAACAGGTGGAAGAATTATTGGTTGATTCGCGAGTATACTCCTAACTATGAGGTGACTGCTGATGACTTGATCATGTCATTCAACAGCAAAACTGAGAATTTCAAGATATATCACAACCCTTGGTAATATCAGCAACATATAAAAACACATATAGTAGCCTATAATATTTAGATTAAGTTTAGGTGCCTAAAGTTTACACGCTTTACGCACGTATCATATRTTTAGGGATAATATAATATCAAATTTCAATTTTGTCAATAGCCCGATCCTTTTATTTATCATTTATAAGACTTTGTCCTTAATTAATTAAGGACACTACATAGCTARGGCATCCTGTTGGAGTACCTAAATAAACATGGATTTCTAGGGTTTCTGAGAATGATAATTAGAAGCACTTTGTTTCCAAGTTTTTCAAGAAAGATAAAAGCCTGCTTGTTTTAGTTTATATTGGCTACAAACTATAAGGAAATTTGAGTTTTACAAGATTTAGTTGCCCAAACTCTTGTTGATAGGATCAATTGTATGTAACTTTTTTTTTTTTTTTAAATATTCCTTGTACTCAAAAAACTAAACTTGTGACTAGAAAAGGAACAGAAAAAAATGATTTAAAAAGCTTCAAATAACAATATAATCCATCTAGATACAGCACATGCTAAGATCTTGAAAAGATTTGTAATTTGTTTGAGAATTAAGATTATACTAAATGAATGACAGAAATTACTATAGATTTTTGATAGATTCAGGAGCATTCTGAAAACATGGCACAACTTGAATTCTAATCCCTAGTTTTTGTGAACCTCCACCGCAGAGTCAATGAAGAATAAGAATCTTGTTGCCTTGTCTAAATTTGATAAATTAGCGGTGTTATCTCGGTTGAATATGCAACGATACAAGAGTCGTATTATATTCATGCTTTCATATTCGGCTTCAAGTATGGTAATCAAATATGCATTCTCTTTTAGCTGCCATATAATTTGCTCTGCAACAGGTGATGGCAGAGTTTACCTGTGCAACCTTAGTTTAAAACAAATTCAAGTCTTGCAAATATTATCAACTTCTTCCTTATTTCATTCCAAACTTGGATTTTTCTACTCCTCATCAACCAAGGAATACAAAGTGGTGCACTTGTTCTTAAGCCGTTGTAGTGTTAAACTATAACCAAGGGCATGCAATGTGAAACATATACCTTTAGTCATCATCCTGAGCTTAGGGCTTCTTCTTGAAAAAGAAGAGAAAAATGTCTGCATCGTGTTTATTCCAAAGTGTTTCAACTGATGGAAGAATTTATTGGTTGATTCGCAAGTATGCTCCTAACTATAAGCTGACTACTGATGACTTAACCATGCTACTCGACAAAAAATAAACTTGAGTATTTCAAAATTATATTTAGCCCCTCTAGCTGGCCATTGAAGAACTACAGGAACTGCATAGAATTAATGGCAATGGAAGAAGACAATCTATGCATAGCAGATGMGAAAAGCATGGTGAAGAAATCAGTTTTGGACATTTGGATGCTCAATGAAAGCTACTCTTGGGAACAATTGCACTGCATCAATTTGCATAATTTCAGCTCAGTCTGCAAGGGGAATATGTTGCGTATTTCTGGAGAGATCACATTTTTACATTTTGCAGCAAGATGGAGAACCTTGCAACTATTCTGGTGCAAAATCATACAACATAGAGATGAAAAAAAAAAAAAATTCTAATTCCTGCAATTCTAACTTATATTTTGTATTTCATCTTTTTCCGTTGTAGCTAAAACTTTTACGTTTTTAAATGAATACATAGACATTTCCTATTGAATATAGACATAATTTTGTGCATAGTGTAAGGATACTTATTATTATAAATTAGTCGAATCATATGAGACTCTAAGCATTTCTCATAAATGATTCTGATAATCAGCACGTTATGAGTACATTGTTGTTTACAATGTCCGATGGATAATAAACTTCACTTCTTATTGAAGCGGGTATAATCTGATAATTAAATTGCCCTATAATTTGTTTTCATAGGAAACAAGAACTTTTTAATTACTTGCCTATTCTTACTGTAACATCGCTTATAATGTGTTGTCAACAGCATTACCTATAGTTTGTTGCCCTGAGGAAGCACGTCAAGCATTACCTTAAAGATAGATTCTCTGTCGAATCTGCATTCTAATTCTGGATTGGGATCACTTCCTTTTGTTTCCCGCAATTGTTTCCTGCAACACTTAGGATTGTTTTTCAATTCTTTATAGTTTTTTTAAGCTAAAAGTGAGATTAATCGGTTGTTTTTATCTCTGATCTTATCATTGAAAATGCTGAAAACACTTTCCAAAAAGAGTATGTTGGGGATCATTTTGAAATATACTTTTGTAGACGGGAACAAACTCTTGAATAAAGCATTAACTTTTACATAAGCTTAAACTCGACAATGATTGCTGCGTATTTGGAGGAGACTGTTGAATAAAGCATTAACTTTTACATAAGCTTAAAATCAAACAATGATTGTTGCATATTTGGAGGAGATTGTCGTTGTACTTAAATGGTGATCGAGAAAGCATACGAGCGGTAATGCAAGAGACAGATGCTTTACCCTCATGGTTGAGAAGCCACTATGGACATCAAATTGTTTTGTGTTTGATTAGTTAGGGAACAGTTTCTGGAAAATCCAAGGTTCCTTCGATCACAAAAGGATAATCCCTTTTTTCTGCAGATTATTCTCACTAATTTGTAAATAATTCCTCGATTCTGATCTCAGTTGCCACGAGGAGAGAAATACTTTTTTTTTGGAATGAAGATTGCGGTGGGATCTGCAAAATTAATGCAAAAGAGCATTTCCCTTGATCCTCGTCAGGGATTCCTTGTCGGTGACAAATGTCTACTTGGAGCTGAGAATTCTGTACGTAAACTATCTTGTGGAGGGGAACATGTCTTTTACTGCGAATGTCAATGGCCATTATACATGGATTCTCAGAGGATTTTCATGCTCGGTAGATAGAGTTCTTCACTCTGATGCTCTTGATGCAGGAAATTTCAAATGATAGGCAACCAACTYGTTCTTGTTTCTTGTATTATTCAATCTTATGGTGGTGATAAAGTTGTTAGTAGGATTCCAGATGGGTACAGTATATTTAACAACAACGTGTCCTGGTTCCAAGCTAAAAGTATCCAGTCTCAGAATGTGCCAGTACGAAACCGCTGTTATCGAGCAATGTTTTGAGTTTTCTTCAATGCATTTGTAAGATCAAAGGTAGAGTAGGGCTCTAACTCAGCTTTTGTTTGCTGATTTTAAGATTTTCTTGTCTTCCCTTCCAAATTTCAGGGGAAGGGAAGGATAACAAATGTTCAGAAGAACAATGCTACTCAGTTGTTTTAACCTTCAAATCATCTTAATASGCAACAGCACATACAGTTGGAAGTAAAAGAATATCAAACAAACAATGCTAACTAAAACAGCACATGGTTTTCAAGATTTCTCGCATCTCTTCCAAAAAGCAGGGGATTGGAAGCAAAAGAATGTTCACAGAGTGTATTTTTCAGTCTGCAATTCTGTTCGTAAGTTATATTCTGTACATTCGTTTACTTTCTACTGATCAATAAAGTCTTACGCATGAACAATGCTAGCTAGCAGTTTAACATTCAAATCATCTTAAAGACCACATAGAACTACAACCACAGATATATCGTTGAAGTACCAAACTCCAAACATATTTGATCTAAATTTGTGGACATATAGTATCCAGAAGACCTCGTTCTGAGATATAAACTGAAAAGGATACAACAGCCAAAGGAAGCAAAATGCAGCTTAAAGGGAATGGATCCCTCTTGGTTGATTTTAAAAATAGCAACTTGAAGATTGGCAGAAAGTAGAGACCAAACCAACAATTTCCTCGGGAACCACCAGTGACCACAAAGTCCTCATTTCGTCCAAGACAGAGCAGAACTCTAAAGTGCTTCTGCTCTCAATCATCATAAACAGAGAAACTTCTAATTGGAAACTACGGATTCATATGCAAGAAGTAATCAGATAAAGGGTGCCTTAAACAACTAAGAGTAATCATTTGAGATTTCAAGAATCAACAATCATCTCACGCTCTAGTTGCTATACATTTTATCGAAATAAGAGCTACCAGGTACAAGCTAGGGAATTATACCAAATAAGATTAAGAAGCTACTGTAACATGCTTGTCATCGATATGGATATTCTTTCCTCCTATGAACAGCTTCAGCAAGAGATGCTTCCTTCCACTTTCAAGAACAGCATTTCTTGCTCCAGGGACTTGTCTTCACACTAACTGGGCTTTTGCAGATGAAGATTCAACAATTTATCAGTAAATTAATGTGGTGTTCTCATTAGCAGTAGTGTGAAGATCTGGAAGATTAGAACTTATGGAGAACTTAAGCCATCCCTTCTTTTGTATATGCTTCAGACCTGGTTGCATTACAAGCCCTATCACAACAGCAGCCATGCTTACAAGGAACACTTTTAGGGTAGAGAAAGCCAGCACAACGCCAATCAATATAGTTGGAGGTATACACATCGCAATGGAACCAATTTTTTCCACTGGTATCTTGTAAGGGCGAGGAGCATCTGGATATTTAAATCTCAACCGGATGAATGCAATAAACTCTAAGATCATTCCAAAACAATACAAAAAGTTTTCTGCTGCTACTATCTCTTGAAAGTTCAACCATGAAAGCAGAATAACACCAGAAGCTGAAAAAAGGATCCCAACAAGAGGAGTACCATAGCGTGACCTCTTGGCAAATAATTCAGGCAGCATTCCCCTTTCAGCCATACCAAGAAGTTGAAAAGAATCACTGCTCATTTCAGCAACAAACATCCCCATGTTTGACATTGCAGCAGCCACATTAATCCACCATCTCAACCACACCCCACCCAGTATTTTTGCTACATCTGAGAAGTAACCATCAGTCCACAACTCCTGCTGGAGTGGAAGACCACCAGTTCCAGCCAGAAGAGGAAAGAAATACCCCAGAACAACTAATATCAAAGAATAAAAAAGTGCCTTTGGCAGGGTTTTCTTTGGATTGTGTACTTCTCCTACAAGCGTACTTACTGAGTCCCAATAGTTCAGATTCCAGAAGAGAGTATTCAGATACAAATTCCAGTCCACATGGTGTATATCTGAAACTAACCATCTCTTAGGTCTTAACTTGGGAATTGAAATGAGTCCCATAACCACAAAAGGCAAGATTGAAAACACTCCCAGTAGAACAGCAGCCCATCCCACGATAGTTAAACCCCTATAGTTCACGTATGTAAGGACTGCCGTTAGGGCCAATACAGCAACAACCCTTGGCCAACCACCAGCCAGTGCAGGGATGGCTGAATCTAAATAATCTAGAAACAGAACTGGATATAGGGCATTATCAATGACGCCGCTTAACCATTTCACCCAACCTTGTTGGAACCCCCAAAAAGGACCCAAAGCAGAAGAAACCCAAACCACATAACCACCATTTTCAGGGAACATAGTACCCATTTCAGCTGTGATCAAGGCCTCTGGAACACTCCAGAAGATCGGGAATACCAAGAAACCAACAAGAGCCAAAAGAGGACCAGCCGCACGCACACTATCTTCAACACCAAACGGCCCCCCTGAAACCTCATAGAAGATAAGAAAAACAAGGGGCAAAAGTGAAACTTTCCGAGCGTGACCTGCTTTAGGAGACGGAACATCATCAATTACCACATATTGTGAGTCATTATAGTCCCCCATTGCAGCAGAAGCTGACTTATTCGTTGTATCCTTCAACTTCTGCATTTTTTTTTAAAAAAAAAAAATTCTAAATCCAATAAGAACCAATCTCCGTCCCAACTCAAAAGTAACTAAACCAAGAAGAGTAAGAATGAATAATCATATATTTACCACCAAAATTGCACGAATGAATGGCCAAAAACAAAAGTAAATCCAAAAACAAACAAGCCTATGTCAAAGCATTATGTGATTCATCTCATTAGTTGACAAAATTTTAGAAAGCCTACCTGAAAATAATCAATAATGGAATTCCAAATGAGGACTAAAACAAACTAAACGGCCCAGTTCTGATCTGATTATCGCAAGGGTCAAGAAATTCAATGCAAATACAGCCAGAACAAGCTATTTCCACTTCCAAATGAAGTAAGAAACAAATAACTTCAAATTGCCAAATAAAATCAGGGCAAAGAGAAACTATACGAACCAAGATCTAAGAATATCCGATAACAAACAAAACGAAAGCGAAACTCGGAACAACCAGTCAACAGMAAAGTTTGCACGAATCAAGAGTAATCAACATACGCATACAATGAGGAAAAACAAAGAGGGAAAGAAGGAGAACCGCGAAAGAAACACCGAGTTATTGTCAATAAGGGGCTCTCCTAGTCTCTTGTCATTGTAGAACTGCGAGTAGAGGAAAATAGAGACCCTCTGCAAATATGCTCCCGTTCCGATGGTACAGGTGGACATTGGAGGAGAACAGAGTTATTGCCATCGACAATATAGATTCTGAAAAACTGCACTTTCACTTGTAATTGTGAGCCTTGGGAATCAAAGGATCAAACTATTCTCCGAGAAAATCCCACTTGAAGATTGATTATTCGTGATCAAGATCGAATCTTTTTGCTCTCCTCTGCTATTTCGTTTTCTCGTTTGAGTGGGGGTTGGATCGTGACTCGAACGATCGACTGAAAGAAAAATAATAGAACAGAAGCAGCTTTTGAGTTTCGACGTGCCACCTCGTGAATATAACTGGGAATTCGTGGACGTTTGCTACGTCGTATTTGGGTTGGGAGCTGCTTTTTGTTTTTTCCTTTTTCCTTTGACGCCATTGGAAAAGATAATAGTAGTATTTCCGAGAAAATATATTTTTAAAATTTAATATCATATCTTAATAAATAAATATCCACTTTGATAAAATAAAAGTATCTTTTTATTCCCATAAATAAATCATGGATGAAAGATAAGATAGTTATTCATATATGATAAAATACTCCAATAGATTTTATACCAAATCAAAAAAGAAGTTTCAATTGAGGACCGGAGTGTAAAATCTCATAATTACAGGACTCCTCGGATCTNCAGAAGCAGCTTTTGAGTTTCGACGTGCCACCTCGTGAATATAACTGGGAGTTCGTGGACGTTTGCTACGTCGTATTTGGGTTGGGAGTTGCTTTTTCTTTTTTCTTTCTTCCTTTGAAGCCATTGGAAAAGATAATAGTAGTATTTCCGAGAAAATATATTTTTAAAATTTAATATCATGTCTTAATAAATAAATATCCACTTTGATAAAATAAAAGTATCTTTCTATTCCCCTAAATAAATCATGGATGAAAGATGAGATAGTTATTCATATATGGTAAAATWCTCCAATAGATTTTATACCAAATCAAAAAAGAAGTTTCAATTGAGGACCGGAGTGTAAAATCTCATAATTACAGGACTCCTCGGATCTATAAATAGGGAATAATTAATTAATTAATGAAAGGAAGCACTCAAAAACATCCGAGAAAACGTAATCACTAACCAATAGTATAATATTRTCCTYTTCAACCAAGGAATYTAATGATTACCACAAATCTGGTGCGTTTTACTGTTCTATCCATAAACTTTTTTTCTATTCAAGTAATCTCTATTTGACTTGCTGTMCTTGAAGGGTTGTTGGATGTCTATTATTTGATGATTTTATAAATTGAAAATTCCGATCGAATCGAGCATCTCTTCTTCTATTTGTAAAAATCGTCAAATAATTTTACAAATAGCATCTTTTTCTTCACATGCCTATTTTAAAAGTCTTGAAGAGTGAATCGAAAGATAGGCATGACATTCCACACGTGCCAGCAAGAAACTAGATGCTCCAGCATATGAGGGCAACTTCTATTAGGTAAAGATTATRTCATAAAAGGAACCTAGAAGTGCTTCCATAATCATTCCTGCTCACTTGGATTAGGAAKATYAATAAAAGAAAGAAYGAATCACTATACTARAKWGAGTATAATATATCTTAATTGGACAAGATCCTCCTCGACCTCCCCTACTCCTGAACATGTTGAAGGATAAGGAGGTGCATATATTTATGATAGAGAAGGGTATAATATTCTTTCATCTTATGTCCATTTTTATTTGAAAGAGTTGATTTATTCAACCTCTAAGAGATAGCTATCGTATCTTATTATTTATATTAAAAAATATTGTTCATATATAAGAACTTTATATCTAAACTTTACCCTAAATGATATATATTTTATGAATTCGCAAAAAATAGTCGGATATTTTACAAAGGAAGTACCATGATTGGGTCATGCAACACCAAAAAGAACCCAAAGAAAACAAGGAGAAAGATATGCAAATGGCAATGCCCTTATCTGTGACTATGAGCAACCCCCTTCGCTATCAACCTATTGAAAGTCCAAGTCTATCTCTACCAGTACAAAACAAAAACCAAAGATAAAAGAACTCTCCCTAGGGTTACTGATTTTGAGCCACCCTATTACCCACCACTGCCCCCGTTATCTCCGCCGTTGTCTAGGCAACTATACCACACATTCACCTTCGAAGCATATGCAAAGTAATGGGATAAGGAAAATTTACCTCAACTTCTCCAACTTGAGGACGTTCCTGCGTCGACGAATAAGTGATCACCGCTGCTTCTGCAGCCTCTGCAGGACCAGTTTTTGGCGTTGCAGCACTGGCTGCAGCAGCTAAATCTTGGGACTTGGAAACATTCATGGGAATATGTGTTTCAGAATTCAAYGAATTCTTTGATTCCCCTGCTGCTGTTTTTGGGACCATTGATCGATGATCACTGCTGCAAATCTTGAAAAAACAGAGAACTAACTGTGGGAGTGAGTGAGAGAAACAGAGATTAGAAAGTAGTCTTYGAATACTGCTTAGGATGAGAGGAATGMTTCCCWGGTTTGAGATARCATTTGACTTTACTACCTCAGCCTTTATCCCCTTATGTATGGAAGGAGGCCTTGAACACTGGCTACTCCATATAAATAAAATAAGAAAAATAAAACCAAATCTGATATGACCATAAATATTAGAACAAATCACTTCTAATTATATAACAATAGATTCTTATCTAATAAAATCATCAAGCAAGGCAAGAAGTGATTTATATCTTTTTTTTTTTTTTTTAAGCCTGTGAAGCCAAAGAAAAAAAGGGAAAAATGTTTATGATAGAAAGTCCCAAACAAGTACTACTATGGTATGTTTGTATTGTTATTTGTAGAACATGAACTTGACACCTCTTGTGAACTTTTTCCAAGTCCATCTCTCCATGACTCGATTTTCTTTGGATTTACTTGCTTTTGTGATAGGATAATTTAGGTCCCTCATTCTAATTGAATTTGTTACTTTTTTTAGGAGGAGATCTGTTAGTTACAAACACCGTAAAAGACGAGCATAAAATCAGCCGAATTTTGTTAATTTGATTAAAATGAACTTAGCTAATTGAACTACCATCTTAATCAGCCGGATGTKCACTGCTCTTCCTACTTCAGCCTTAGTGTTACTTTCATCCTGGCAATATCTTTACACGAGAATGAAAATTAAAGGTTTTTTAAATTAAAAAGGAAAAAAAAAAAGAATGAAAAGGTCTTCATTACAAAGTCAAAAAAAACTTCTTTTTGAGCATGCGTTTAAAGATGAATTGGTACTTTATTTAATATTTTTAATATAATTACAGGCTCAAAATGATCCCTCCAATCATCAAAAACTCTTTTCGTGTTCAATTATTGTAATTCCCCGGGCCCAATAGTACTATACTAGCAGTATGAGGGCCTTTGTGTAATTATTTAGGAATGCTCTAAATTATTTATTTCTGCTAATATAACATAATGACACATTCACGATCGTTGTTCTGTGAATAAAGTTTATGTTAGTGGGAGTTACTTCGTGTCTTTGAAAGTAATCTAATAATGTAATTGCATTATTAGACGAATTTAAGGCGTACCTATTTAGTAATTCATTACGTAAAAGCACGATAATTATGACATAAATTAAAAAAGTTTTCAGTTTCCGAGTCCCTTTTTCAGACAAGAAGGAAATCAAATCAGAAGGGGAGGGGGACATGATTATCATGTAAAAAGGCTATACGTTTTAATTTTGTCATCCTAAATTCTTTCAAATAACGTACTTCTTTTAATAAACATATTCCAAAAATGAACTTAAAACGAGTAAAGAACGGCTTTTTTGAGTTCTTGATTTTCTCTTTAACGTGCAAATTATGAAAGAGAAGGTATGAAAAAGTTACAACAAACATAGTCAAAAATTGAAAAAGAAGAGAGAAGACAAAACGTGTTTGAATGGTGTAAGAATAATTTGCTTTTTTCCCCTCAGCCATAAGGTTTTCGTGAGTAATATTTGAGTAAGGTGAGGAGTTGGTGAGGACCAAAAAACTCGGTCATGTGAGCGTGCTGAGTTTTTTTTMMCTTAAATTATTAATTACGTAATGAAATTGTGCTAATTAAGTTAATTTCTTGACTTGACATGTTAAGTTATCGACCTTTTTTTTCATTATAAAGTTAATTAAATGGTTTGAATTTGAAGATAAAGTAGGATTGAAATATTTAATAAATAGAAAAGAGAAWGAGAAAATCAATGCTAATCTTCTTTTTCCTCCTCACCAAACTTCCCACTTGTGTTGGAMCCGAAGAACCATCCTTAATTGATTCMAAGGAATGTGAGTCTTCAWTTTTGGTCTTTTTGTTCTCTTTGTGCAAAAGATTAAAAATATTAAAAAAGAGAATATTAATATTTTATTTGAAAATATAATAAAGGTTGGAATAAAAAATCAATCGTTGTATAATATAAATGCGGACCTTAATTAAAACGGACCATAAATTGTTGCAAAAAAATCTTTATGTGGTGATTTTTGTTCTTTGTTGTGGTATTTAGGTAATTCTAAGATGAGATTTATTAATGCACTTCTTTTATTCTTTCTTTGTGGAGGTAATTTATCACATCAAATATTTATTGTTCTATGTTCTTACTTTGATTAGTGATTATAATTTCGTTATTACGTATAATTATTGTTTTATGCTTTTTAATTATGTTTTGACTCTTGTTCTTCATTACACTGCTCTTCCATAAATACAATTCCAAAATAGATAACTTTTATCCTTAAATTAAGAAAGAATACAATAATATCTAACTTAAGAACCTTCTCTTCCTTAAAAACATAATGCTAATGTAAACTTGTTATGTAAGGAAAGACACAAAAAATATATTTTCTGACCATAAATGATAAAATCCTTATCAAATATTTATTCATACTTTCAGCCGCAATATGAATAGTATATCTCATAAAATAGGGACCCAAGGTCATATTTGGTTTTTGATAATGACACTTAATTTAGGGGAAATTTTGAATATTAGAAGATTCTTTCAAACAAAGTCAGCCTGCCAAGGAGTTTCGCTTTTTTTTTTTATTATTTATTTATCAAAAGGACATGATGCGCATGTAACTTAAAGATGAATCACGTGGTAGCAAAATAATCCGATATTCCTTCAAAATTTGGACTGATTTAGTTATGCGAATATTGATTTTGATCTAAATGAAAGAAGTTCGAYTTTCTTGATCGRGGTTTCAAATTCAARTTCTATGAATGAAAAAGAATTTATTAGGAATTTCGCCCTTCACAACGAGTCTGAATTGGCACGAATACCAGTGGAGAAGCAGGGAAAAAGAAAGAAAAAAAAATACTGGTTTTGGCCAATATATTTGTTGCCATATTAGCTTTCCTCCATGTATATAGTAGCTATTTATCTGCGACTGAACCAGGGAGAGTGCCAAATTTGAGTCTTTGGTGTATTAACCTCGTAGTCGGGTTTGTCCTCAAGAATACATATCCTAATATTTTAACGCACCTACGGACAGCCCAGTTTTAACACCCAAAGAAATGGAACTTACCACTCCCACAACAGGCCCGATTTGTTTCAATGATGTGAAAATGTTGTAGCAAAATTGGGTATCATGTATGGGCCGAAATCTCCAACCCAGTGAAGAGCCCATTTACCAAGATACGAGATGGGTGATATGTGAACAGGCAAGAAGCCCATCTAGAACTCAATATGATCTCAGCCGTTTAAATCTAGGGTTTTTCACTCCAAAAACCTCTGTTCATATTAAACAGCACTCGCTTGCCATTTCCTCTCCCTCCTCTAGCTCTCACCCTAGCAAGACGCCCCAAGGTTTGTTGTGGATTTCATTTACTTAAATGCATATACCTCGTTCTTCTCCTCGTTGCTGGTGTTTGTTTCTGTGCATGCGATGATAAAAAGCTCCTTGGGATCTTTTAGGGTGGTATTCTTTTTGGTATTTTGGTTATTGATTTCATGGCTCCTTTGAATCTTGATGAGGAAAAAGTTTGCTGAATCAAGTTTTCTTGCTGCAATGTTAGAAGATTTTGTGCTTATGTAAGTTTGAGATGGGAAAATTTGTTTTCCGGTGTTTAATTCTGTACGATGGAAAGGAAACTTTGTTTGGGTTTGCTTATGTATATGGTGCTGGCCACGTTTGTTAAAACTCTTAGATCTCAATGGAGGTTTGGTAGTGAACTGCAGCTTCTAATGGTGATTTCCGACTACTATGATAAGATTTTATGCTCTCAATTGGATATATTCAGATGGCGTCTTATAAACATAACATGCTTCGAGCATCAAGTTCGCTCTTTTTCTTTTATTTGGTTAGGTTAAATATAATGGAAGGTGATTTTACTGCTTAAATTTTCCAAGGTTAACAAGGAAGGAAAGAAGGAAATAATCTCCATGTTCTAAATAGATTGGAATATATTGATTGTATGCAAATGTTGGAGTCAGAGTATATTGCTAGAGGCAATATATGTGAAATATATGCCTCATATACGCCATTATTATAGGCATTGCTAGATATCCAAATTTTTATGCTCCCTCTCCTTTGACCTGCTATCCCAAATATTTGGTTGGACAGCTGTTGTAATTTTGAACCCTTGTCCAGGTAAGTCATGGTTAAGCATAACAACGTTGTGCCCAGTGGCCACTTCAGAAAGCACTGGCAGAATTATGTCAGAACTTGGTTTAATCAACCTGCTCGGAAGACAAGGAGACGCGTAGGTAATTCGCCATTCTGAGTTTGAATATGCAAGAAGAATTTGTTTCTTCTATTAGGGAGTTTGGGTATGCCACGTTGGCATTGCATTAACTCTTTATTACAATTTGCAGCAAGGCAAAAGAAAGCTGTGAAGATTTTCCCAAGGCCAACAGCTGGACCTCTTCGACCAGTCGTTCATGGACAGACCTTGAAGTACAATATGAAAGTCAGGGCTGGTAGGGGATTCACCCTTGAAGAGCTAAAGGTTTGTGATTTTTTTTTTTTTTTTTTTTGGGGGTATCTTTAATATGTTTGGTCAGACAATGTAGTGAGATGAATTTGGTATTCTATATTTTGTTTCTCTTTTAGTTCCTTGGGAAGGTCTTACTGCTCTTTGTAGAGCACTTGAGCAATACTTAGCAACCGTTGATTGAAACTAAACAGATAACTTCACACCCTTGGAATTCTTTTGCTGTTGTATTTCCAGGGGAAATATGCTTTGCTTTCTCTTAGTTCATCATCTCTTCAGATGATATATTCCAACGTTAGAGTTTTGCTTTTCTTGTTCTGCTTATTCTTCTCCAGAAGCAAAAAAACTATTTTGTCTTGGTAGACAAATGTTTACGAGGGTTTTGAAGTTTTTTTATTCTTCAGACAGCAGGTATTCCTAAGAAACTAGCTCCGACAATTGGTATTGCTGTGGATCATCGTCGCAGGAACAGATCCTTGGAAGGTTTCCAGACCAATGTCCAGAGGCTTAAGACTTACAAAGCTAAGCTAGTGATCTTCCCAAGGCACGCCAGGAAGACTAAGGTAGGCCTAAGTTTAAGTTAATTATAATGCACTATTATGATGACTGACTTGGGTTACTGATCTGTTTTTCACTGAATTGTTTGTATTGTCACCTTCATGACTTGTATTCTGTAAAATAAAACTTCTGATTTTACAGACTGGTGATTCAAGTCCTGAGGAGCTTGCCACAGCTACTCAAATCCAAGGTTCATACATGCCGATTGCAAGAGAGAGGCCAGCTGTTGAACTCGTGAAGGTAACAGATGAGATGAAATCATTCAAAGCCTATAACAAGTTGCGTCTGGAGCGTACGAATGCCCGTCATGTTGGTGTTCGTGCAAAGAGAGCCGCTGAGGCAGAAAAGGAGGAGAAGAAGTAAAAGGATGAARTCAATATTTTACCTCTGCTTCTTAAGACTATTGACCCCTTTTTGGATGAATCATGATGTTCAAATTTTGGTTTCTTTTTTAATCTTGGAC
>MEJB01000002.1:3904892-3921998 GCA_001752375.1 Rhazya stricta | reverse complement strand
TCATTTATATAAATTTACTACTTTCTATTTTTCCAGTCTTTTTACTGAGTGATGCTTTATGATATTAGATTGCGATAAAAAATAAATAAAACATTTTACATATTCTACAATATTAAAAAAAATATTGACGTATGCATATAAGTTTAAAATAACTTACGGAGGTAATAAGACTTTTCTTGGCTAACCTGTCAACTACTGGCCACGTGTATTCATTTACCCCAGTAAGGAATATACTTAGAAATCTACGTCAACAGTCACTGTAGTACGCTACAAATAAAGTCCGCTCCTTTGCCTGCGCTACTTCGCTACCTGAAAACCAAAGCAGGTTAGACCTCGTTTTCGATTTCGCTAGAAACCAAGAGAATGGCTTTGAAGGTGTGAGTTTTTCTCTCTTTATTTCTTTCTCTTTTAAGTGTTTTATTTTATATAATTGAAATCATGCCCAGTGATAAACTTTGCATTTTCTGAAGCCTGAGTCTTTGAGTTCCWTGTGCTGGATCTTGTTATTCATCCAGAATCAAATGCAATTGGAGGATTTTGTTCTGTGTTTTTCTTGATATTGGGTTACATGGGTGGTATCTAGATTTTTTTATTTATTTTTTATTTTTATTTTTTTGTTTAACATTTTGAGGGATGCGATCTTGGTGAGTTGTGGAATCGATATTTTTCCCCTGAGAAGGGGGATTTTTGTTTCTGATCTTTGTCAGATAATTAATTGCTTTCTGATTGAGTCTATGTAGGATCCTGTGGTTTTGTATTGGTGTCTCTCATGCAGATTCTTGATCAATTTTTGTTCTTGTTGTTGGATCTTTTACATTTGCTGTGTACTGAACGGAAATGTGCAGTCTTTTACATGCCAAAATATTCAAGCTCCCATATTTGTTTACCCCTCAAGTGACTAAATTAGTGCAGATCAGATCAATGAACGATTGTCGCATGATTGATGTCTCCATATCAACTGGCAAATAGAAATACTAGAAGTTAGTGCTGCCAGATTGACAAAATTTTGGTTTGTTGGGAGTTCTGAAGCTGCAGTAGTAGTGGAGTACCTGATGATTGCTTTAAGTATCTTGGACAATTCAATAGGCCATATYAAAATTAAGTGCTCTACTTTCTCATAATGATAAAAAGAGAAGTTAGAGATGAATATGCCATTCATAATCTTAAACTGAGTTACATAGTGACTGGAAGCAGATGTACTACTATCAAGACTGGTCCTTTGTTCCACATTGTCCTTTTAAGTTTTTGTTACCTGTTGAAGTCATTACATCCCACATCTGTTATCTACTACTGCACCCCCAAAAAATTTTGTTTCAAATAGTTAGCTTTTATTTTCCACCGGCCCTTGGCTTGTTAACTACAGGCTCAACTTATGAGTAGGTTTTGAAGTTATGGTTTCGGTTTGCTTCTTTGGACTCCACGGAGTTGCTTCTTATTTGAACTCTTTCAATCAGATTGTAATTCTTGGGTCATGCAATAGGTGGCCGTGGCCATTCTATTAGTTTGTTTCTCTTGGTCAAATGACMAATTCAAATTCTATATTCAGCATATATGAATTTCTTACTTATATTTTTAGTGTTTGGATGTGTCATGATGTGATTTTAATACCCCAGTTTTCTCCAAACATTTTATTGTCACTTAAAACATTTACCGTTATATCTGTTGGATTGTAGTGGCCTCCTTTGCCAGCAAAAGGAAACCAAAAAGTTTTGCAGTTCATGCATGACTTATCTCAAGTCTCCTCTCTAGCTAGACAAACTCTGCTACTAAATGTCACCAATATGTGCATTACAAATGCATAGGGCTGACAACCTTTTCACCCTGGTTATCAAATGGACTTGAAGTTAGAGTTTTAGGCATTTATTTCTTATTCATTTCAGCTATTTCAAAGTTATTGTCTTTGATTGGACTTGAATTTCGAGGACTAATTCATTTTCTGATAGATTTCATGGGTAAGGCACCACATATTAGCTTTGCCAAATTTCTAAACTATCCAGTAAACCCCAGTAGTAAGACGGTAGCTATGCTTTTGTAACTTGAATTTTGGCGTTCTTGTTTGCTTTACGGTTATATATGTACATCACTTATTAATTGAATGTTCCATTTGGTTGTCCAAAGTAGAACCATATGTCAGAAGCTTGTTCTTATTTAGTATTCGTGTTACTTGATAAATAAATAAACCTCAATATTCTGTCGGTTCAGGAGGAATTTGAGGAAYATGCCGAGAAAGCTAAGACCCTGCCAGAGAATACTACCAACGAGAACAAGCTTATTCTGTATGGACTTTACAAACAGGCCACTGTTGGACCTGTGAACACCAGTGAGTTGTTTCTTAGATAGTGCTCTACTAGTTGAGTTACCCCGAGTTGCCTACATGATACATGCCTCTAAACTAGTATACATTTCATCCCTTTTTCTTTCTTTTACTAATCCTGGGGTTTTGCTGGTAGGCCGTCCTGGTATGTTCAACATGAGGGATAGGGCAAAGTGGGATGCGTGGAAGGCCGTTGAAGGTACTGCATTTACGAGTGCTTTATCAAGCAGTTACTTTTCTCCAGTGTTTGATGACAGCATTCTTGCTCTCCATACTTGAGCTATCGAGCTACTTACTGCAATTCTACCATATGCATTGCAGGAAAGACCCAGGAAGAAGCAATGGGTGATTACATCACCAAGGTGAAACAGTTACTGGAAGAAGCTGCTGCATCAGCWTAATAATTGCAAAGATTTCAAGAATCTAATTTGTAAACTTCCAGTATCTTTCGTATTTTGCATCTTAATGCGCCTTATCTGTGAACTTCTTACAGTGATCCCAGAATCACTTAGCTTGAGTTACTGTCAAGAAAAAGTGATGTAATGACTACTCTTCAGTGCCATGGACATCTTATCTGAGTTGGTAATGTCTTCTTCTGTGACCCTAACATTAGTAATATCATCGTCTCCAATCCAACCCTTTTGAGGTGAATATTTTCCTGATCATCAACAAAATCATCCATTTCTTGTACAATAGTAATATTAATGTTATGAAAGTTAATTCTCAGGACTAACGCCAAACAGTTTTAAGGGAAAGATGTAATTCATTTAACTTCTTTAGTAATGAGTCAATGATAATTTTGACATTTCAAGTCATTTAATATTTAGCACCTGTATAATGTAGTTGAGAACCTAAACTGATACCAGGATCCCTAACATACTCTTTTGCGATTTAAGTCATTTTGTATCTCCGTTTCCATGATGTAGATCGAACTCGTGGCTCCCTTGTTACAGAACAAAATTTGACAGAAACAAGAAGATAGACATAGAAATGGCAGGAAACAAGCCACCAACACTCYCGTCGTTTTACAAATTTGGGTCCAGCCACTACCAGGGCAGACAACCCATGTGCCAACATGCTTTTATGGGAGAGGCATGCGCTATAGAACAACTAACAAGTTAGGTCCTAAGCTTCCTCCCCTTCTTTAATGCTCTAAGACATCAGCTCTAAAGCTTCTTACAAGATTGAAACGGGAATTTTCGATAAGGCACTTTTACGTCTGCTGGTACTCGTGATATAGCACAACCACGGATTCAAGCAAAAACTCAAGCTTTCCTGCCCCATACATTTAGTGAGCCACTGTGCTGCTTCGTTCTTGGTCCCTCAACATTGGATTTGCTACAAGTCCCCATGTACAACATTTATTCAGGAAAGTGTCGACAAATCCGATCAACCACCGCAACATTTCAATAGAGATGGTGGATACTACCAGACATTTTATTCACTAGCAGAAATCCGGATAGGAGAAGGTCCCATCAAACTTTTTGACCTTGTTAAGACAGGAAATCAGGACCATCTACCCTTCTGGCATGGCTACCTAAGACACRAAGGCTACCTAAGACACAAAGGCTACCTAAAGCCTCCAAAGTCCTATTCAAGAGAGACTGAATTTAATAGCGAGAACTMGAATGGGAAACCATTAGATCAGATGGTTGTAAGGATGGACATCCCATAACGTTGTATGGCAAATATCTTGGTCCGAAATCTGGGTATAACACAAGTCAGCTTTTATATACTTCAGGTTCAGTTTCTCCTCAACTTTACGCAGCCAATCTTGCATTCATCAGATTCGATTTTTTAGTTCTTGTTAGCATTTTGCATAAAGATGAATCCCATGTACCACTTCAAATGCACAGAAGTAACCAAAAGGAACCCACTTTATATTTGAGCATTGTGATTCCCTAAATACCTTCTTTCTTTTCTCTTCCAGGAGATAGGACGTTACTATTGAACAAAAGGATATCTAGAGATATAATATTCCCTTACACGAGAAGCACCATCTCTGGCCAGAATTCCTTCAAGATCTCCAATAATTCTGGCCAGCCATATCTCGAGATTCCTCTGGATTTCTTTAAAGTTGTTTTTGATGGAGTCCATTGATCGCCACATTACTAGTTTTGCCTGGTCTTCAATCTGGTTCCCTARGTAACTCTTTCCTGTCTCCGCTTGCAATACCATCAGCTTCTGAGAAGTTTCAGATGCACGCTGCTGGAGTCGAAAGGCTTCCAGCAGAAATTCAGTTTGCCTCTGCGTGCGGAACTCTGTACTGAGGGTTGGTTCGCATGGATCACTAGCTTTCTGTAAAAATGAATACTACTTGTAAGCAACACGCATAGTAGGCCATAACTTTTCCTCTCAAGGAATGCAATGAAGTGCAAAGACTAAACCAAATAAAAGACATGCTATTGTCCATCCTTCACTAGTATGGAAGAGAGAAAGCAAGTGAATGGTACTAAAATTGTCTAGTTATTATTTTCGGATGAGCCAAAAATAAAATATGTYAGTTGRATTGCTAGGTAAACCATTAATAGAMAAATTATTGCTGCACCTATAAGTTYCCTTTTGTTAAACTTTTGCAGACTCCAAGAATTTATATTGATATTTTTGCATGTCTAAAGCATGGGTGACATTAGTTGCCAAGACAATAAAGAATTGTTACATGTGCTTATAAATTGTTGGCAATTAATGTTCAGTATTAACATGCTCAAAATAGGTGCTCTAGTTCTCTCTTCTTACGTGCAAGTAATGACTGGAAAATACAACTGCACACAAGAATAAAGTAGAATGGTAGAGTAAGCAAGTTATCACCATTCTTCTGCAGAGATCATCAATCTTCCCAGCAAGAGCCTGATATCTCTTTGCCTGCTTTCTCAGCAGCGATGGCATCTTTGATAGATCTGTCTTACCAATTCTTTCCAGATTAACTAGCTCCTGTTCGAGTAACTTCAATTTGGAAGAAACTCCTGTCGATTCACCATCTACTTTCCATGGGGATTCCCTTCTGCAAAAAGATTGTTTTGCAATTACATTTGCTACGGCTTATTGAGCGAATATACTCTCCAAACAAGAAATTCAACAGGCAATGAGAGGTTACCTAGCAACAAAATGCTTCAAATGGTACAGTGGTTCAACAGACTCATACTGTGCATCCTACATGATAATAACTGAAATCAGTATAAATTGGAAGCACGCCAGTGACCAGGATGTATATGATTCACCATTTATGTCCAACCACCTTGCACCCCCCGAGACAGAGATGGATTAAATCGCTGCTCACATATATTTAAAAATGGTATATCCAAAACCCTATCTAATTTAAGGGCAGCCCGATCTGTTCACGCAAGACAGAATTTTATCTAATAAAATAGTAAAGCACATATGTAAACTAACTAAGACATCGCATTAGCAAAGTTCCAGTCATTTTTCACTTCCTGCTTCCCTGATTATCTTTAGAAGGGAACCTGATACCACAACACTGTCTAATTTAACAAATCAAACTAAAACATCTTCCTAATAAAGACCAAAAGAAACATGTCTCATGGATTATGCTCTTCAAGAGGCACAGTTCAATCAATAGTCCATTGTCATTTAGCAACTMTAACCATATTTGCATGACAAGCCAAAAGCAAGAAGATGTTTGACGCACCAGAGAAAAGAAAATTGGAGAAAGRCAAATCACAAGATGAGAAAATAACAATAGCAAGGAAAATAAAAAGRAGGGAGGGACACCATCTTTYATCTCCTAAGGGGCTGTGGTCTACACATTGTAATACAGTTAATAAATCAGCTAGACGTTGACTYAAAACTGCAGAAGTYCACTGCAGACACAAGATAAGTATTTATCAAGAAATCTGACTTTACTTGATTTCACCATATGAAAGGATCCATGATTGGCTGGGTGCCCTATCCAGTAAGGAACTGACGTTGTCAGAAGCAAGAGGAGGACAGTCATGGATGTCAAGAATCCTGTATTTAGATTTTATCTCTTTTACAGCCTTATATTAGGCTGCTCAATACAAAAAGACAAATAACACAAGTATAATGCTGCACAATGCTAATTCCAGGACTTGGTGGTCCAGCACAAAGCCAAAGAACAAGAAACCCAGAAATCAAGTAATAATCAAGGACAACAGAATCAAATATTCTGCAGCCAACAACAATATTGCAATTATTTCACATTTGTGATAAAAATGAATAAGGACAGAGAACACAGAAGCAGACAAATAATAAGTGGTAAGAACTCTGTGTGCTACGGAACAAAAGTTTTAATTATCAACCAGAATGCAAAAGGTAACAAAATTATCAATTTGAATTTCCCGGCGGAATCTATATATATATATATTCTTGTCTGGTTTGCATAAAAGAGATATATTGCAAAAATTTGAAAACAAAGACTCGGTGGGATGAGGTTCAGATATCRTGCAACTATGAACAATTTATTTCCTCTAAAAAAATAGAAAATGGGGGAAAAGGAGYCTTGAGGAACCCGAGTTTTGATCTTTAAAAAGAAAATAATGATGTTGCTAAAAATAAATAAGATGAAAGGTTTCTCCAGGTTACTTTCCATTTCTTGATAGCAAACAGAAGAATGTCATCATAATGTAAACCTAGGCCCGGAAAACTGCGAAAAAGATCTCTTGATTTTTCAGTAATAGGAAACSAGACCCCAGAATTTGCTACAGTAAAATGAAGGAAACAAAAACAAGATTGAGGAAAAGCAAGARTTTTTAAACATATTGATAATACCTGCCACAAACTTCCTTTTTCAGCCCAGAACTTGGAAGCAGGATTCAAGAGCTCAGAACTTAAACCCTTACTCTGTCCATAAACACTTGTCATTTCCTCCACGTTATGAATCGCACTTCCTAGAAAACACTCCTCCACCCCAATATCGATCCCTTCAGAAACCCCCACCTTTCCATACCTCAAAGACATCTCAGAAAAACATTCGCCGCCACCAACACCAACTCCACCTCCACCTCCACCTCCACCTCCTCCACCGTCACCACCGCCACCACAACTATTATCCATCTCACAAGGCCTTCTATTCATACTCATAAAATTCAACATTTCATCTCTTTCACCAATATCCCTCTTCAGCTCCTCTATACTAGCCCTCAAGTCAGACTCTAGTTTCTCAAAATYCTCAACTTTACCTCTCAAGTGAACTATCTCTTCAGCACTCTCATCGATCTGCTGCAAAAGCCTCTTCTCTTCTTGCTGCCAAGCATGCCTATGGCTTGCAAAGATCTCCACAACTCTTGCATTGGCTTTAGAATCCTCTTTTCTACGTGAATAGAGCTGTTTGAGCTGCTCCTCTGCTCTCTTGAGCTTAAAGGAAAGATCTTTGTTGTGGGTTTGAAGTCTTGATACCAAAGAGATCGAGTTTTTTGGTAGAAAACCAAGAAAAATTGTGAAACTGAGACCCAAGTACGAGGACAAGAGCTTCTCAAAGTGTTCTTGGTCTTGTTCTGGTGGTGCCGCCATTACTAGGAGTTGTCTGTGTTTGGGAACTGTGTGTTCTCTGCGTGTCTGTGTGGATTTTTGGGTGCTTTTTTGAGGAACCTTTTTTATGGTGTTTGATTTGGCGGATGTTTTACTTTAGTGTGATTTATATTAGAGAGCTCTGAAATTGGGTGTCTGTGTGTGGATCTCTTTCTGCCTGCTTTTTGTAGTCCTTTTGAGAGACCTCTTTTTGTTTTTATCTGTCCCTTTTTTTTCAGATTTTTCCTTCTGACCCTTCTCTACAAGGGCCCTCCCTTTCTTATATCTTTGTAATTATATTAATTCTTCATAGATATCCTTAACGTTTATTTATTTATATTCATTTACTTCTATATTAAATAGTACGTGATTCTTTCATATGTCCCTTAGTTAAAGATTAAAAATATCAATTTATACATATAAAAAGGAAATTAGCAATTTATGTCATCGTACTTATATTCATTCTTAATTGACATTTTTATGTAGAGGAAAATAGTATACATAAATTGATGTTTTTACCATTCAACTAATAGACATATAAAAAATGCATGTAATAAGACGTCACAATTGCCCCCATCTAATATAGTAGCAGGGCAAAAATAAATGCATCAAAATTAGTATAATTATGATGATATAAACTTAATTTTTTCGAAAAGAAAAGAAATGAAATGAATTGAATAAAAGAATGAAAATAAATTCTTCAAAAACTTCTCCCTCAAAAGTGGGAAGAAGAAGAGACAAGAAAGTGAAAGAATCTTTATTCCAATTTCTTTTTCATTTCTTTCAATCTCCCTCGGCCCTCCAAAGAAAAAGGAAGTGTTTGTTTCATTTGCTTTCCTCAACTCCCAAATAAATTATTAGAAGAATCTTATCGTTCTTTTTTTAGATTTCATACTCGATAATATCTTACAATTTGACAAGAATGACCTCTGTATTCTTGACTCCCAAACAATTCTTTCTCCTCTATTTCTCTCTTCTATARTCATTCGGGTCATTAATAACACTATAACTACCTCTTCTTGAGGCCTTGAATGTTCTTTCTTGACTTGTCCATTTCCATTTTTATCCTCCGTATGTATGTGATGTGATTACAGGACATGTATGATTAGCCCTATTCCTCTACTAGGCAGGCCAGACTTTCAAGACAGTAAGGTTAATTGCCATGATCCAATTGATCGACGCCCTACCTGTTCTTCCATAGATTTACATGAAGCAACGGTCACATTTGCATCTGATAATAAATATCTTTTATGTTGGCTAATCAGAAATCAACAGATTCAGCAGTTGATTTTGCAGCTCTTTTAAAACCTCTTTGCCCATCTTAACAGCTAATACTAATTTAAATACTCAATGGTTGACTCTGCTTCATTTACCTGTTAAATTTCCTTCAAAATACTTGGAACCATCCTTTTTTTTTTTTTAAGTTTTTCTTTTCGATGATCAGAGAAGCTATGGGTGAAGGCTTTAATTTTTGTCCATAAGTTTTATGGTGGGCGGGTTTTAATTTGCAAGTAATTAATAAATTATAATCGATTCAATAATGAGAAGTCATTTGAAATAGATCAGTCAAGTCACATGCTTAGCTGTAGATATGGAAAGGTAAGTAAGATTTATGTTTATCAAACGGTGACTCAACTAATAAAATARATTGATTATAATTTATTAATTGCCTACAAGTTAAAATCCGTTCATAATAGAGCTTTTTGTCTTTTGTCACTCTAATACGACTTTTTTTTATTATAAACTCTTAAATGTGAAATATAAATTTAATATTTTGGAGATCGACCTGAGACAAATATTTCAATGTGATGATAAAGGATTTTTTATTCACATAGCTTTGTTCTCTAGCCAAATCTAGCTAATGACCTTCTTCTACGCCTTGACGTCGATTTTGATTAATGTAATATTAGATGCATTGCCTTTTATTTAGAAAAGAGAGATATAAAAGATAAATTCAAATGGATCAATATTACGATGTAAGATTTGTTGGAGAGATAAAAAAATAAAAGAAAATTTGCTAAATTGATCATTTATGACATCACTCTTCCAAATATAATACTTGTTAGAAAAGTGCTAGAAGCTTGAAAATKACAAGAAGAAGGCTACACTGGGGGCAAAAGCTGCTGAAAAAAATGTGATCTTTGCTTAAAAGTCCTGCAGAATTGTTCAGATATCATCTTGTGACATATAGCGAAGGGAATTTCTAGACACTTTTCATTAATGATCTCTGAATTTTCAAGGCATGGAAATAAGGATATAGTAGAAATGCAGGCTGAGGAAAATCTTCTTTTTCTGCATTCTTTGTTTTTTCCTTCATTTTTCTGTGATTTTTCAGAAATGGGAAACCTGATTMCTTCCTTCTCTTCGATGCAAAACTGAGAAAACGAGGTTTCATCTATTTGGAACCGTAGCCTTAACAAGAACCAAACAGTATATYCATATTGATTAGRAACTCRTATTTTCTTGTAAAAATACTCTTCATACTTCGAGTTTATCATCTTATCTGTCACTCTAAGTTACTCGTCTAAATTTATCGACTTCAYAATATGTTATCTCYTTTTCCTTTTCTCTYAAYTCTCAAGTCATATACACATCCGAATTAAAGTTAAAAAGTAACCCTTTATTTAGWGGATAATGAATTCTTTTAATTTAAWATATTTTTAATTGAACCTYTTTTCACGTACCAAGGAAGCTCAAAACCCAACATATATACTAGCCATGAAGTTCAAGAATGGAGGATCGGACAAACAAGTCACTTGTATCAGCAATTGATATCAAGAACAATTGCTACTATGATTGACATTCATTATTRTRCCAAGTTTTTTATTACATGTTAAAACGAATGGGGATACTAACAATTTGCATGCTTAAGCATCTAGAAGAAGGGATAATTCATGACATTGAAAAATAATTGATGAGATGGATAAAACGATAAATTTATAAATTTGGTATTTATTGTCATAATTTTGAGTATGATACATTTTTCAAAAGAAAATAACGAAACGAATAAGATTTATATATTTTCCATGATGTAAGAGGGTTTTCAGGCATTTAAGATTGTTTAGGGGGCTCAAGATCGAGTTTGATGTTTTTATCGCTTTTTAGACTTTTTAATAATTTTCTTATTTTATAATCAAGCTTTGAGGATTAGGATTAGTGTTTTTCATATTTAAGGGAACGTTATGCTTGTAGTTTTCATTCAATCGAATTCTCAAATTCAAGATTTTCTCCTATATTTAATTTCAGTAATTTCTCGAGTCGATTCCAAGTTTATTTTTTTGATTTTGTCTGCTCGTAAATTCAACTACTTTTTTATTGCATCATAGTTACACAAGAAAATCACCTTATACTGACAATTGATATTTGAGAACAAGATACTACGATATACTATTTGCATTTCATAATATAAGTTATTTTAGACATGTGCACACAGATTAATATTGCTTAATACAATGATATTTTTTACCTAAAATTTCTAATATATCATTCCTTCATCTTCTTTAATTTTTTTTTAATTCGAGATCAATTAATATCATTTTCTCCCTCTCTCTCTCTCCCCTATCTCTAAATAATCTTTCAATCTCATTTAATGTCTTTAAACAAAATATACAAAAATAAGTCAAACAAATCGATTTTCAAAGTATATAAATTAGCATATAAATGAAATATTATAAAATRATTTATATTACGAAACGATGATAATAATTGATAGAAAAAATAATTACTAGCATGATCCAAATCCATTATCATGCCTAAGTCTTTTATTAGAACATGTTGCAGCGCATGGGGATACTAACCTAACCGTTGTTAGATTCCGAAGTCCAAACTGAGTACACGGAACGCTTCTCTGATCTATCAATGATATGAATAGCTATAGTCCAAGCCTAAGCTAACTAGTCTATGGATCAATGAACTGTAGGTAGCTCATTATAGGACAGCCTTTGATCAGATCAGATACTATATAGTCATGTATATAAACAGTAGGGTGATGCCAATGATGAAACGAGCAACAGTTGCAGCTATTTGCCTCTTCCCCRAAAACAAACAAAATAGATGATAATGCAGTTTCGGACATCTTTGAAGTGAAACTGATGAGACAGCTTTTTGATACTTCTGTGTCCATCAATGGCAGCTTTCTTTGCTTTAGGGTTTTCAGACAGAAAACAGAACAGAGGATGATCAGGAGATGCTTCCATGCATAAACGTTAAACGCTACATGGGTTCTCTGCACAATTCCCAAGATATTGATCGTGTATATACAGAACTTGAGCTAATACATAGCCCAGGTTTTATATGCTGTACACTCATTTACTGGTTTAAATCTGCATATTCCAATTACACCTGCCTTCAAGAATTCTATAAAGATATGCCTTCTTACATGAAATTATACCTGTTACAGAAATCATTTTTATGACCTTTTTTGAGCAATTTGTCTTCTGCTTGAAATGAATCTGTTTAGGAGCTGATCTTTTTGAGCACAAATAAACCCTTGCAGCTTATATAAAACTGCAAATATTCAAAAAATGACTGAATTTATAATCAAATATCTTAAATTTATCACTAATAATACTTTTTTTTTTTTTACCTAATTCGACTAAATTTCTTATCTCCTCTTCCTTCTAAACTATTCACATTTGGGTCTTCCTCGAAATGCAACATTTTATTTTTATGTTCTTAGATTGATATAACTTTTAGAAAATGATTTGGCCAACATCATACGATAATCGTTCAATCRTAGTACCTTATAAATCAAGCATCTTAAGAGTATAAATTTTTTAATTAAAAACTAGTATCAAAGATTTAACGAGAGAATTGTGAAGATGATCCGCAGGAATTGAAAATCAATAGATTTTCATTTTTTTCCTTTGGTTGATTTGAATCGATTCATATAAAAAATCTTTGGTGCTCCAAAATTGAGCCTGAAAGAACTCTTCGAGGGGTAAAAATCTCTCAAAGTTAAATAATTTTATAATCGAAAGATCTTAATTTGTTGACATCTCATAAATTATACACAATCTAATCACCCCATATAAATACAAAAGCCAACTAGATTTGAAAATATTTTCTCATAGTCATTCAATCATAACATCTTATGAGTCTAGCACCATAAATATCCTCAAATTTGTGAATTAAAACTAGTATCTTCAAGTGACCAAATTTTAAAAAAGAGAAGGATGTGAGAGGTGTATTATTTGTAACACGGGCAATTATTATTTTGTTCTTTCATTTTTTTTATATTTTATCTCCTTACAAATATTCTCTTATTTGACTATGAAGAAAATCCAATATGAATTCTCCGTTTAATTCAAATTGTTTATCATTTGATRTAAATTTTATATTTTTTTGAAAAAATAGATTTTTATGTAAAAAAAGTAAAAAAATAAAAAAATCAAGTCACTTTTTATGTTTAAAACATCATTTAAGGATAAAAATAGATGAAGTTGAATACTAGCTTTAATCRGAGAAATTTTGACAAAATACTTTTTGTAGAGAGGATTTAGGTTAGAAAGAAGGAAGCGAGAGATTTTGTAGGATAAAATAAAAATGAAAGAATACGCCTTTTATAGAAGAGTATTTTGATCACTTCAAATTTTCTTTTTGTATTGTAAAATTAATTTCGCATCAAATAACAATTTTTATTAATAAAATACTATTCCAACCTAGTATGTTTTTTATCCCTCGAAATCCGAAAATAAACTTATATAATTTCGTTACTTTGTTCTTCTTCTTTTTTCTTTTTTGTTTTCTGTTTTTTCTTTTTTCTTTCACTTTCAAGCTCATGCTACAGGGGTAATACTAGAATTTCAAAATCTTTGTAGGCAAGGTACCACTTTCTGGGAAGAGATGTACAACCTCTAAAGCACCAAATCCGGAAGAAAAGAGAAAAMGGAGAAAAAGAAGAATCTCTCTCGGCAAACATTTGAAATTTAAAAAAACCCATCCTTGAGATTGAGAAAAAAAGAAAAAGAAAATCATTCTTTTTTTTTCTTCAGAGAATTCGAATACCATTAAGCACCGCCATCGCTGTTGGGCTACAACGAAAGTGGTGCTACTACTTGTATTACTGTTATCAGCTCACAGACTCCAGTCTTTGCCTGAATCTCTGCGGTTCTTGCTCTCAGGTTCTTCAATTTGAATTTCTAAGCTTGCCTTTATGTGTTTGAAGTCTTATTTGTTTCCTTAGTATTAAAATTTTAAGCATTGGCTTAAAAACCTGTTAATTTCATTGGGTTTTGTCCCAATTGGCTGAATTGGCTGAATTTGCTGCTGTTTTATTATTTTTATTGTGTTTATGAACCACTCGATTTATTTAATTGCATTTTCTTTCATTTATTTTTTGTAGCGCCTTTAATAGTAGGAGAATCTCGGGTTTCATTTTACTGGATTCTAATGTTAACTGTCAACAGAAGACTAGGGTTCTTGGTTTCTTGCATCTTTAATAGGTATCATTGTCTTTCAGGTTTCTGGGTTCATAGTATATGGAAAGGTGATATTGTGATTGGCAATAATGTCCCTCTTGAGTAGATTTTTCCACAGGAGGCCTCCAGATGGCTTGCTTGAGTTTGTTGAAAGAGTATATGGTAATTAAAGTTTCTGACATAGTTTATATTTTGTCTATTTGGTTTTCTCACTGAGTCTTTCAAGTTGGATTGCAGATAGACGTGCATTTATGATTTTTTTTTTTTTTTTTGGGTTGTTTTTATGCAGTTTTTGATTCATGTTTTTCAACTGAGGTATTGCCTGCGGGAATGTACCAGCTATACTTGCATGAAATCATAACTGAATTACACGAGGCATTCCATGAATCCTCTTTTCTTGCTTTCAATTTCCGGGAAGGTGAGAAGAGGAGCGAGTTTGCCGAAATTTTGTGTCAGTATGATGTTACTGTCATGGATTACCCGAGGCAATATGAGGGTTGTCCCCTCTTGCCATTGTCACTAGTTCATCATTTCCTTCGTGTTTGCGAGCATTGGCTTTCAATGGGGAATCAGCAGAATGTAATTTTACTTCATTGTGAAAGAGGGGGATGGTCTCTTCTAGCGTTTGTTTTGGCTAGTTTCTTGGTTTTTAGAAAATTGCATAGTGGTGAGAGGAAAACTCTTGAAATGATTTATCGGGAGGCTCCCAAGGGTTTGTTGCAACTCTTGTCTCCTCTGAACCCTTTTCCTTCGCAGCTTCGTTACCTGCAATACATATCAAGACGCAATATTTCTCCAGAGTGGCCTCCTCCAGAGCAAGCACTTTCCTTGGATTGTCTCATTCTTAGAGCCATCCCTAAGTTTGATAACCAAAAAGGCTGTCGTCCACTTATTCGTATTTTTGGAAGAAATCTTCTTAGCAGAGATGGTCTGTCTACTCAAATGCTTTATTCCATGCCCAAGAAGAATAAAAGTCTTCGATATTATTGTCAGGTACAATCTATGGATGCAAGTTGACTTTTTGGATTAATCTTTTTACTACTTGTATGARTGTGTGATAATAGAAGTGTTCCTTTCTGCAGAAGGATAGTGATGTCATTAAGATTGACATTCAGTGTTTGGTGCAAGGAGATGTTGTGCTAGAGTGCGTTCATTTAGATTTAGAGCCAGAAAGAGAAGTTATGATGTTCCGCATAATGTTCAACACRGCCTTCATTCGTTCCAACATCTTGATTCTCAACTCTGAGAACTTGGATATTCTTTGGGATTCAAAGTCTCGGTATCCAAAAGGGTTCCGGGCTGAGGTGAATTCTTTGTGGAGACTGTAAATTCAGTTAGCTTWTGTTYGTTTCCAATTATGTTTCCTATATATCTGATTGAGTGTGCCTTCTAAACTTCAGATTCTGTTTGGTGATGTTGATAGCATCTCTCCTTCAAGAGCCCCAACAACGATTTTAAATGGTGAGGAACAAGGTGGATTGCCTATTGAAGCTTTTAATAGAGTTCAGGAGCTTTTCAGCGGTGTAGAATGGGTGGATAGCGGTGATGATGCTGCATTATGGCTGCTCAAGCAATTATCTGTCCTGGGTGACATGAAAGATTTCCCAATTTTGCAAAATAGAATGAGTGATTATTCTTCTCCTTTTGACTCTGAGGAAGAAAATAATGCATCTAGTGTTGCCGATAGTCTTGATTTTCTGGATTCTGAGAAGGGTAGCAATCTTACCTATGCTAGTGCACCTGAGGTGAATTTTCTTGATGAATCTTTATTCCAGGATTCTGCTTCAGAYGAAGCATCTGATATGAAGCCTTCTAAAAATCAAATGAAGCCATCAATTGCAGATACTGTTGATTCAATTCATTCTCTTTCTGAAGATGACAGCAAGGTTGATACTAGTGTTGCTTCCCGACCTTCAAATGAAGAGCATGTTCCAAGTATAGAAACTTTTCCAAAATGAAGAGCATGTTGCCAAGTATAGAAACTTTCTTCGCAGGCCCCAGCTTCAGAATCATTTAGACACGGTACGTCCCTTCTACTGTTTTAAGTATCGAAAGAGTCTCCCACACTGCACAGCCACCCAACCTCTGCCCCCACCTTAACTTTTGGCCACTTTAGTACAATTCAGCATTCATTTTCTAAGCGGCGCGCCTCCCACCCCTCGCCACCAACCTCCCACCACCTCCCACCACCACCAGTTCTGATTTCTAAGCAGAGGAGCTCCACCCCCACCCCAACCACCACAACACCCAGCCACCACCCACCAGTTCTGATTTCCTAAACGGAAGGACCTCCCACCTCCACTCAACCACCCTCCTCCCTTTCGATTTCCAGGGGCAGAGAAACTTTACCTCGTCTCCACCAGCCTCCCACCCCACCTCCACGCTCTGATTTCTAATAAAGGACCTCCACGCACCTCCACCTCCACCCTCCACCTACACCCTGGCTGCCTCCCTTTTGTTCTAGTAAAAGGAGCATTCACATTCTCCCACTAAAAACGGCTTCCCCTCCAACCTCGCTCCAAATTTCTAAACCTGGTGGGCTTTAGCGCCGCCCCATCCCTTGCCCACCTTCTATGACCAAATTCAACTAAAGGAATCTCCACCTCTCCCACCTCCTCAACCTCCTTTCCGCTTCCCCAAGCCACCTCCCTTGTTAGTTTCCAATAAGAAGGCACCCTCTAGCCTCCGCCTCCACCTCACCCCCACCCGCCCCCCGACCTCGACTTACAACCTTCATTCCTAACCTCATTTTCCATAGAGCTGGCTATGCGCGTCCTCCGCTCCCTCCGCTCCCTGCTCCCTTCCCTCCTTGTCCACCATCACCTATTAGTGTTTCCATAAAGTACCTCTATCCGCCCGCCCTCGCACCATCCCCACCAGCCTCTTCAT